>JAMKQA010070739.1:0-12879 GCA_024699735.1 Posidonia australis | reverse complement strand
TTGGCCCAAATTCCACCTTTGCCCTTGAGTACATTAAGTTACAAATATATGTAGCAAAACAAATACAAATATGATGGAAGACACATTCATTACAGAATGCTATGCATGCATGAACTTGAGGGCATGCTAGGGAATGTTCCTACATGCCTGGATACAAGAATGGTCAAGTGGATGCCTCCGCCCACCTATGTCGCCGGAGATGGGCTCTGACGTCACCGAAGGGGGAGGAGATGACGGAAATTGCCAGAATGCATGGTGTAATGAGATGCAATCATGCAAGGGATGACATGATAGAGATGTTGGATGAAAAACAAGGAAGAAAATAGGCTTACATAGTAGGAGAGAAGATTACCTGCAAGTGGTGGGTTGTCATCTCCGACGGCGGCATTCTCCGGGCTGTCGGTGCTCTGCGATCACAGAGGCGGGGCTCGGAAGGGGGTGGCCAAGTTGGTGGATGATTTCGTGTTGGAATGCAAGGGCTAGTATTGTGTATAGGTGGCTTGGGTGTAGTGAACGGGTGTTGGAGGTTGATTTCCGATCGACGATGGTGGTGGTTGGCCTGGGGAGTGCCTCATTGAGATGGGAGGCTCTGCCCGAGGTTGGTCGTCACACTTGTTATGGATGGCCAGAAAACAGAAGGATGGCCGGAAATGGGTGGCTAGCAGTGGTGGTTGCTCGAGGATGGCTAGAGCTCGGAGTTGGGTTCCAAAGGGGCCAGCGATCCAAGAGAGGCCAGAGTGGGAGCTCATTCTATTGGGGAGGTCATTTGGAAGAGATGGTGGCATGCGTGGGCAGCTGGTGGCAGGGCATGGTCAGGCACATGGGCGACAGGGCCTGGCTCTAGCAAGTGGGTGGCTGGGCAGAGCTGCAGCAAGGCATGGCGGTGGTAGGGCAGGGCAGGCACGAGAGGCAGCAGGCTGAGCGACGCGGCACCGAGGTTTGTACGAGGTACGACGACAGCCACAGGTCGAGCGGCTCTCGAGGGACAGCCCTGGTCCTAACGTGCATCCATGATGCGTGATTAGGCCGCACAATTGTGTCACGCATCCCACTAGCACAAGGCAGACAAGTTGAATTCTAGTGTTGGGCTTGGTGATTAGGGTTTGTTTGGGTTGGTTTAAGTGTTTTGGACTAATTTAGGGTGTTAAGGTTGGTTTTAGGGTATAATGGGGGTGGAGTGCCTCGTTGCCGCTGAAAAGCGCTCTTCCGGAGAAATCCGCTGCGAATGGCTACCAAAATGTGGTGTCTACAACCCAAACCCATCTTATTTCTTGGGTTCAGGTCCAAGTCTGGGTCTAGGTTCTAAAATCAGGACCTGGACCTAGACCCATGATGATAATGTGTCTGGGTCCGGGTCTTGGGTTTAATGGGTCCTCCAACGTATTTTCATTTTTTTTAAAGAAAGTAGATTTTTAATTAAACTAAAAACATTGTAAATAAATGTGCTAAACAATTCTCTGTCAATACACATATATCATGAATAAAATACAACCATAAATAAATATATAACATGAACAATATCATAAACCATTGATAATTAAACAACATATAAATAAATATATCTAACTTCAACAAACCAACTTTGTCAATATCCATACAACAATTCTTTGTCAATGTGCATATACCACATAAATTATAGATTTTAGAGAGAATAGGATTTAAGAGTAGAATAATATATATTATCTATGTAGTGTAAATATTATACATTAATCCTTATATTTAACTTATAATATATTATATATAAATTGTGTCCATGGGTCCACTGGTCTAGGTATTTTTAGACCCAGACCCGACCCAGTAAATGAGCGGGTCTAGCAGGTTTAGGTCTATGGATCCATGGGTCTCATTTTCAAGACCCAAACCCATGCTTTACGAGTCCAGACCCACGGGTCCTAGGTCGAGACCCGACCCATTGCCAGCCCTAGCTATCATCAACAGAAAGGGTTGGATTTTGAGGAGACATTCTGCCCTGTTAATAAACATACTGCTATACGTACAATTTTCTCACTTGTAGCTATGTTTCAGTGTCCTTTCCATCAACTTGACGTGAGAAATGTTTTTTTACAAGGTAATCTCAAAGTGGAGGTCTTCATGAAGCAACTTCTTGGCTATACAAGCCCCCATTCATCCTCACTATTTTTTCATCTCAATAGAGCCATCTCTGGTCTAAAACAAGCTTCATGGGCCTGGTATCATCGATTGCACTAATTTCTTATTCATCAAGGGTTCTTTTCCAGCATGTTAGACTCCACTCTATTTGTCAAACATCACTATTCTCAAACAGTGATTGTCATGGTTTATGTTGATGATCTCATCATCATAGGGAGCAATTCTTCTCTTGTCAATCATATTATCAGGCTTCTATGTCAAGAATTTGACTATAGAGACCTTGGCAATCTTGGTTTCTTTTCGATATGGAGGTTGCCATCACTTCTGATTCTCTTATGCTCACGCAAACTAGGTATCACTACAAGAAAACTAGGCATCAGCCATGGCCAAATTCTGTGGCTAATGTTAAAAAACTCGTGGCTAAATCAAATTAGCCACGACTTTTGACCATGGCAGAGCCCGTGGCTAAAAGCCCCGTATCTAAATTTTAGCCACTGCTCAGGCTAGCCATGGCTAATTTTGCCACGATCTTTATTAGTGGCTAATCCTTGGCAAAAAAGGTATTCATGTCACATTTTGTCTGTGGCTAATTCATGGCTAAGTTGGGTATCGTATTTTCAACATGTCGTGGCTATATCTGTGGCTAAATTTTCGGTACATTTTCGACATGTAATATAATTTATTTTCTTTTCATCACTTATATTAAAATATATAAAACAAACTAAAATATTTCAAAATAAAGATTATATACTAATTTAACAACAAACTTCAAATTCACCAAAAGTCAAATATATTAATTTCATAATGTAATACATCATGTTCTCATATTAAGCTATCAATTACATGTTTTATAACAAAAGAAAATATAACACAAACTTAAATTGTCTCAAAATATATATATCTAATTCAAACATAGTCACCTGCATGGCTTGGAGAATTTGACTCCATATCATGATCATCAATACCGTTAACACTTGTAAAAGCCTACAAAAAACAATATAACTTATGAAACAATCTTGGAATTGCTTAAACAACATAGAATATTTCATTAAAGCACATAATTTCACTATTTCAATTTAAAAAAAGAATTAAGTTTGGAGACACAAAAAGACATTCGTCAACATCATTAAACTATTAGAAAAAATATGAAATGTATTGTATTATTGAAATTTTGAGAATTAATTAGATTTCATAGAATCTTTAAATATCTAAAAAGATCACTTTTAACATGATTGACCAAGTTTTACTGCAATGGCTTATTAAGGTTTAATTTGTATATGATTTGGAAGTATAAGTCAATAGAACAAAGTAGATGACTAAGTCCAGCATTAATTTCTATTTTCTGGACACTTACGTAGACCAAGTATTTACCTTGAAATAATGACTAAGAGGTTCTTTAAGACCAACAAAGGGACTAGGTGACTAGTCTATGCCAATACCAAGTAAAGACAATCACTTGATCACTCACTAAAATATTGGAGCTACAAAAAAAATAGTTATGATCACTTACTAAAATATTGGAGCTACGAAAAAAGTGCACTGCAAGAAAGTAACGACTACTAATTTCAAATTTTCAAGTAAGTGGGATAATGTACTTCAAGGTAGTTGTAAAAGGGAAAGGCCTATTCAATAAATTTGAGTCATTGCAGAAATCAAGCCAACACTATGAGTGTTTCATGTTTCATGTTTCATGTTTCATGTGTATTTCCTAGATACAACAAGTTGGTGAATCATATCTACTCTTTTTCAATGTTGTCCTTGCCTTACAAGCTTGCTCCCATGATATAGGTGTAACACCCGTAAAATTCATTTTGTAATTATTTACATTATATGAATTTTATTCCTAGACGGATGTTACTGTTCTGAGGCCTGTTGTGCAATTCTGTGCTTTTGGGCTTGGGCCTTGTGGGCTGGCCTCTGTTGGCGTGTCCTTATGCGTGGCTTGGCACTGTGCATTATGGCACTATGCATGTGGGGCCTGGGTGTGGTGTCCATGTGAGGCCCACATTCATGGGTCGTTGGTTGTGGCTGGTGGTTGGGCGAAGTGGTTGGTTGCTCGTGCAGTGTGCTGGTGGCTAAGATATGCAGGTGTGCACGTTCCTAGCTACTACGAGCACAGGCTTTATAAGCCGCACCGCACTCCTCTACTATTCGTCACCATCTTCTCCTTCCTTCTTCTTCCTTTCCCTTCCTCCTCGGCAGCACATCTCTCCTCCTCCCCCACCTTCTTTCCCTTCCTCCCCACTCCTCCTTCCTCACCCCTTCTCCTTTTTCCTTTCTCCTTCCACCAGACTTCCTCTATTTCCCCTACATCCCGCGCCGAGAGAGAGGAAGAGATTGAGGGAGTGAAGCAGAGGGCTTGTGGCGGTGCGTGGAGCTTGGGTGGAGTGTCCCCAAGGCTGTGGAGTGCTCCTGTGGCTGTGGTTGCGCCGGAGTTCACTAGAGTCGGTTGGAGATTGCTAGAGGCATTTTTCAGGTATGCATCTCCACCTCATGTAATAGAGAGCATGATGTTGGTAGAAATTTCTAGGATTGCATGGAATCTAGGTAAATTTACTTTCCTAGAATTTATTGTGATTTTACGAGAATTTATGGCAAATTTACTAGCATTTATGATGGTTGGTGTGTTTTGGGTCCTTTTGACCCTTTTGCCTTTCCGACTTTATATATTGATGCATGGTGAATGGATTTTAGTTTTGTTTGTTGGGTTTTGGAGTAGACTCGAGGGTTTACACCATATGTTTTATGCAAGATTTTTGGTGCTTTTTTAGGGGATTCGATTGGAGGTCCTAGATGGGGCGATTTCGAACGATAGGGTTTGGGCCATTTTCTGATTTCACAGAATTCGGCATACCGAAATGGAAACGGCATACTAAACCAGTGGATTTCGGTATATCGATTCTGTTCGGCATACCGTTCTTCTTTTAGTTTAGGTCCTCTAGTCGAACTTTAGTCGTCTAATTTTGGACGGTCGCCCGAATCAAGAGATTTCGATCAACCAAACCAGTTTCGATATACCGAATTTGGCCTGAGTGTTGACCGTTGACCTAATTCGGTCAATCAATCCAGAACGGTCTACCGAACCAGGGATTTTTGGCATATCGAACTTGTTTTCGACATGCCGATTCTAGGCCCAAATATGTTGATAAAATGTGTTTTCCGAGGGCTTTCTGGATTGCTGTGTTTTGTCCCTATGAGATGGGATTGTGGGCCGTCAGTGATGGTCCCTGGGACACCTAATGCATCGCTTTGCCAAGGTTTTGGAAGAACTTTCTAAAGATATGAAAATGGTTTGGAAAATGGATTTCAAGGAATAGTTGGCCTGTTTTGGAAAATGATTTCTTGGTTTTCTGTGTGCGGGTCGAGATAGTGTGGGACCGTGTCATCGGGACTAGGGAATGTGATGACATTCTCGGGTGGTCGAGCGTGACTCCCTAGTTGAGGTCGGGGGCTGAGATACCTAAGGTTGAGGGGCGTCAAGTCCTGGAGGTATGAGACTTCTTAACTGTCGTCTCAAGGCTAGGGTTGTGGTCCGCGGGTTGAGGTGTCTTGTGGCATGACGGGGAGGTATGATACTCCGACTGTCGCTGTGAGCACTGAGGCACGGGTGTCGTCGGGTGTGGAAATATGATACTCCCTCCTGAGCACTGTGTGTGGAGGACGCTGTGAGGAGGCGTACCCTGTGGTGGCCAGTGCAGGTGTGACACGTGACCTGTAGCTAGTAGCGTTCTGAGAGACAGGACAACCTTCCTTAGGAGGGGTTGGCTTTTAAGGGTTCTCTTGAGAGAGGGGAATCACGGGACGGTGAATGCACCTGCACAGGGTGGTCGTCACCGTGGCAGTGTAGAACGCTGTGGTCGCTCCTCAGCGGAGTTCGTGTGGCCAGAGTTAGGTTGCCTAGTGCCAGCTTCCCGACTCACTGTGTGTGGTTTTGGCCATTGAGGGCCTTTGCTTGTGGCTTTGGGCTAGTAGAGCCCTGGTTGTGGTTTTGACCGGTGTAGGCCTAGTTTATGAGGTTTTGAGAAAATGGTTTGCGAAATGAATTTAAAAGGAAAATGGATTATAGGCTTGTTTTCCGTGGTTTTGATGGGGTGCGTACTAGGTGACTTTAGTCACTCATGCATTTTCCTGGTGGTTTTGGTTTGCATGTGCAGGCACGTAGAGAGTTAGTGTAGTGCATATAGTCTGGAGTCTATTAGCCGCACACACAGGTTCCTAGTAGTTAGATATTTGCTGTTTAGCTTTAATTTTCCCATAATTTAATTTGTTTTAAATTATTGTGGAAAATGTAGGGCGTGACAACAGGTGACTTAATTAACCATTTTGTTGCAATTATATGCCATTTTATTGGTTATTGTATTCACATTTCATTACTTAGGTACCCATTTTAGTTGCTCACTGGAAAGATATGATGGCTTATTGTTGCAAATCTTGTACCATCCTTGGTGGCTTTAAAGAAGAAACATGCACCAGATAATAACTTGATGAGGGACACACTTTACCTATCAATAAAGATGTAGTCATGTAGAGAGGCATTTGAATGATGATGGAATCCATAAAGATAGAACCAACCAAGCCTAGAAGTGGCTCTTAATTCATGCATGGAAAGGCAAAGTAGTGGTATTCTATGCTTATAACATTACACTTGAAATATATGTGAGGTGAGGAAAAATAATCAGATTGACAGTAGGAAAAAAAATGAAGGCACTGGTTAATCTAAAGGGAATAAAGATGCTATACTAATTATAGCATAGTTGCTAATGAAAACAAGTAAACAACTATCAAACACACTCTCAAGTCCTAAAAACAAATTTCTGTGGAAAAAAAGTTAAAAATAGAGTATAATGAAAATAACTGCAAACAACTACAACTAAAGTATAATGGTAAAATGTCTAATCTTAGAGTAATATACTTTGCATCATAATCTTCAATTGATCATAGCAAAAAATAAGACAAGTGTTTATCTTTGCTGCCATCATTAAGAGGGAAAGCCCCCATGCTAAAGATGAAAAACAAAGAAAAACAAATCAACACATAAATGTCCAACAAACTGCAGCAAGCTAGCAAATAATCTAATTGCAATCAGAGAGGACTAGTGATTTCATAGTTCAATTAGCAATGCCATCATTCAAAGTGACTCACTGATAAGGGGAATAAATGATTAATATTAGGATTACCACCAAATTTCCCTTCTCTACTTGGAGGGACTATAGGGCCAGACTGTGTTTTATTTTATGCACTGTAAGCTTACTAACGAAATGAAATAACATGTTTGCTATTTTATCAGCTATCTTGTGATTATGTCCTTCCTGTTTTGCTTATTTTGTGAACTCAATTTGAATAGTTAACTGCCAATATATACATATTACAAACTAAATGCCAACCAATTCTTTGATATTCTATTCAATAGTAGATGCATAAATACCTATGCAATGCATCACTGCCAGCATGGGTGGTCGAAGTAATTAACAATGCAAGTTCACAGGAATATAAGGTTATTCAGTTAAAGATAAAGAAATGATTAATAGATGAGCCCCTTATCTTAATAAAGTTTATTATTAGTGCATAATTTACACAAAATAAAAGAATTAGCCTTCTCATATGTGAGTAGAAGAAAACTTAATTACAAGAAAAAATAAACCCAGGATAATGTATATTCTTAAAGGCATGCAACAATAACAATGAATGACACTTGAAACGATATCAATGCAAGGCATGTTATGATTACAATTCAAAATGATTAAATCCAAATGACAGACATTGATATCTTCATACCTAGCTGCCAATCCAACACAAATAGTGGAAACATCAAGTTGGATGTGCCTCATAGTATCGAATATGGCCATTCCTAAAGGGGACAATGCAAGCTAGTCAAGCAACTTTCAGAGAATTTTTTTAGACTGTAAAGAACCTAGGATTTAATAAAATGGTGAAGGCATTACCAATCGTAACAAAGCCTCCTGAAGAGTTCACATACATGACGATATCCTACCATGTCAATCAAAGAAAGATTCTTGTTGCATGTCAATTCAGTGATCCATTTAATTTTCCAAGACACTAATATTGAAATGTAAAACCCCCAAAGGGTACCAATAACAAAAACAAAAGATCATCGAAGTTGGCAGTTTTGGTCATCCATGTTACAGACATACTTCCATTCTCAATGGTCTCCAATTTTACTTGACCATTGATATGCATATAATGTATGAGCATAACAAAAGGAAAACTATGCTCATCTAACTAACCATGGTAGAAGCTTTTCAAAATATATGCCTACCAAATCATAGAATCATGGTACATGGTTTCATAGTTAGAGATCAGAATCACATCATATAGTGCTAAAAAATGTTAAAGTTACCTCCATAAGTAGCCCAATGGCCTTATGTACTAATATAAAGTTATAGTAGGTACCCAATAGTAGATATATGAATACTGGATAAGATATTTATACGGTTCACTGGATTGGGTCATCAAAAACAAACCAAAGGATGATACCAGATTTAATACATACTTTTTCCTAGTACACCAATACTGTTACTATAAGCAAGTAAGCTTCCTTAACAACAAGAAAAATATTAATAGGGTAAAAAACATTAAGAAATGCTTATGTATTCTTAAATGCTACAAGGCCTAGGATTGGAAAATTATCAAAACCACATGTATCTCCAACACCACTGAAGAACCACTTGAAGCAACTCCAAAGAAAGCTTTTGCTAAGATATTTCCCAAGATAGTACACTTGCTTCTAGCAGCAAAATAATAAAACAAAACATCATTAAGCAACAACTACCATCTGGGACAAGCTGTAGAGTGCAGCCTATCCAGTCAATCCTATTTCTATGACAATTTCAATAGGGCAACATATCCACTTGAACATAAGTTACCATTCCCATCAGTTTACAAAGATGACTATCTCATGTTTTTCCCGTTCTATTCTGATAGTTTAGAGAAGGGTGTGTCTGTAGATAACTGTGGTAATCAAAATCCGTCTCAATTTGCATTCGCCCATTCTTCCTTGAGAAGGTGACACCATCTTTCTGAAAGTAGCTTATCCATTGAACGGTGACTTTTTCCTTTCACTTCATTGGTTAGAGACACTTAGTGTGAAAATTAGTCTTTGATATTTAGATCTAAATCTGATCAAGTAATGTAAGGACAAGAAGCCCAAATGCCTAGACTCAATCAATCGGGCAGAGCTTTTGAGTGATACCATTTGTGACCATGCCGACCCAGAGGAGGGGGAAGGAGATCACAGCCATGCCAAGATGGCGAAGGCACAAGATAGGATAAAATAAAAAGAAAAGGAGTTGCCACCTAGTCTTTTAAGGGAAAGACGAGGAAAACCACAAAAGGTTTAACACATGGGATGCAGATGGGAAGGCTGGATGTCTGCTAAACATAGGATGGGTAAGGATTCCTATTATGCACAAGGAAGGTATTAGGCACCCTCGTAAGCCAGAGAAACTCGATCTTTCTAGCCTAAATAGCTTGCTAAGGCTGAATGATTGTTTGCTAAGCCTAGATCATACTTTAAACATGCTAATATGAATGCCTAGACAAAACTAGATGGATGTGCATGATGGTATGCAAAAATTGCGAAGAAATCCACATAAAACAGATAAACGACGACATGTGAGGAAAATCACATAAAATGACGATGTTATTGGACCGATTGTTTAAGGAAACCCATGTGGATGATAAAAGATGAGTAACAGAGTCAACCTAGGTTCTAAGGATCGTGAAGAGGTCATGAAAATCAAAAAGAGAAGATAAACTGCAAACGGGCCAGTGTGGGCCTTTCGGTCAGTTCTTGTACGCTCTCGGGCGACGAAATCCAAATAAAGTCAAAAAGCTCACAACACGAGATTAAATAGGGCCCAATCTAATGCAAGGTGAGGGATTCCGAAAACACAGAGAAATCAAAAAAGGAAACACAGGAAAAGACACAAACTCACTTAAAATGAAGGATCGATGAGTAAATGTGTTGAAAACCAAATGAAAGGGATAAACAAGTGCTTAAATGTGTAAAAAGTGTTGAGGGATGGCTTGGACTAGGATTAGGAAAGGCTGAATGCGAAATTAAAATGCATACACATGGATTGAAGACCTAGGGGCAATTTGGTCATTTCCAAGGCTGGATGTGATAAATGCAAGTATGAGGGCGATGCATGGTCTAAAATGTATACAAAATCTCTGGAAAATGCTATTAGCAAGAAAACATGAAAAGAAATACAATGAGATGACGTAAACACAATAAAAGACAAATATGAGGTTTAAAACGCAAAATTCACAAAAGAATGAGGATCTGGATGAAGATTACATTCACGATTTCTGTTCTAGCATGAAGATGACCGGTCCAATGTTAATGTGGCACTTAGATGTGAAGATTGTACTTAGGTAATTTCCTAGAAGTTTATGGTCTAAAGTGCAAAATTCACACTTATGTGCAAATGTGGTTAAAATGTCAAACAAAACTCAATTCATTGTGAAAATCATGGTGTCAAAGTGGAATTTATGATAAAATAAAAAAAAGAAATGCCACAAGTGAGCAATAACAAAAAATATGCAAGAAATCGTTCTAAAACCCTGAATGATGGATTTAAAACTAATCTAAGGGCCTATATGCAAATTGGCTATTCAGGAATCATTTATTATCAAGTTAAGGACTTGTGTGCAAAATTCTAGGGGTCTGAGAGTAATAAAAATGGAATTTTATGTCGACCAGTTTAATTATGCAATTTATTAAGGTTAAAGATGCAAAAATCACAGTGAAAATTCATTTTTTAAATTTTTAAGGGGTTTAATGCAAAAGGTCTGGACTTAAATGCAGTAAATGTGAGTTTTAAAGATGATGAGAACAATTCTTAAAAAATCTAAGGGTCCAGAATGCAAATTAACAAGGTAAAATCATTTAAGAATATTTAAGGGGTTTAAATGCAAAAGGTCTGGACTTAATTGCAACTAAAATATGGATTCAGGGGCTTGAATGTGATAAAATATGCATGTAAACAGTAAGAATAAATAAAAACAAACATACAAGAGGCAAATGCAAATTTCACAGAGGAAACAAAAATAACAGATTGCATTGTTTATTTTATAGGGGCTAAAGTGTAAAATGTCAGGACAAAATAAAAAAACAAAGGACTAGAATGTAAATATTTAGGACCTAAAAATCAAAACCTAAAACTAAGGGCTTGGGCCTAAAATAATTCCTTCGAAGATCATCGGAGGGTTGTCGGCGCTCTCCCTTCGGCGACGCACCTACGACGATCCAGTGGCGGACGAGGATGAACGACGACTGAGGAAGCTTCGAAGGGTTGCGGTGAAGGTCTCCGGGAGGTTTTGTGGGGCTGGGTCTTCCCCACATCGTGCTCCGGCGGGGTTCTCCTGTCGACGCTGGAGACGATGACGGCGTTGTGCAGCGGTCTTCCGACTACTGGGGCGGCACAGGGATACACGGCAAACCTTTGGGGTGGCGCGAGGAACTCTCTGGTGTCTTCGATGAGGGCTCGGATGGTCCCAATCGCTCCCCCCACCTCGCGCTCTAGCGAGGTGTTCCAACGCGAGGTGACGGCATGGTGGTGGCGGCTCTCTAACGGCGGACGAGCTAGGGCATGGGCTAGGGAAACGTCCCAGAGGTGTGAGGAAGGTCCTGGAGGCGTCGCTAGCGGCTGGGATGGCCTGAGGGGATCCACCAGTCCCCCTCGCCAGAGGAGGACGCGATGGTGACTAGGAAGTGCTCCTGGCTCGGGATCGACGGCGCAGCGACCAGGTAGGGAGCAGAGCGACGCGGTGGAGGCTTCCGTGTCGACGGCGTGACGCGAGGAGGCTCGGTGATCTCATACCCCTCACGATGGTGATCAGTGGCGGTAGTCGGGCAGGCGTCGACGACGATGATCTTCCAGAGCGGAGCAGGTCCAGAGAGAGAAGGGGAGAAGGAGAGACTAGAGGAGAGGAGAGGGAGCAGAGGAGAGGGGAGAAAGGAGAGGGGAGAAAGGAGAGGAGAGGCCCTCGAGGGGCCTCACCGGAGGCCAAGCGGCCTGGGACACCACTGGGGGGTCGAACCCACCACCGGCGGAGCGTTGACAGCAAGCAAAGAAAAGGGGAAACCCCTCTACCGTGGCCTAGAAAAGATCTAAAATACTACGGGTCTACTTCAGAAGAAAGAAAAAGAAAGGGGAAAGAGTTACCTGCCGTGGGCTGTCCTCTCCGGCGTGGTGGGTTAACGGCGGCAGGTGGGAGTGACTCCGGCGATGCTCGGTTGGGTGTTCCGGGATGCAAAGAGGGCGCTGGTTGTCCCGGTGGTTCCTCGGGCTCTAGGGTACGAAGGGGAAAAAAACTGGTTCGCTTGATGGGGAAAGGATTCGATTAATGGTGGCTTGACAACAGTGAGGGGCTTTTGATCTCCGGTAGAGCTCCAGCACGCCGTCGATCCCCCTCACAAAGGCTGAGCGTCGTTGGATCGAGGGCACCCACAGAAGAGGAAGGCTCGGAGATCATGGCAAAGAGGGGTGCGCGCTGAGAAATCCGGGATTGACAACCGAAGATCTCGCCAGAGAAGAGGGGATTGCCGGAGATGTCTCAACGGAATTATTTTTTCCTGTTTTTTTGGTTTAAGGATTTCTGGGCTTATTAGGCCAGCGTAATGGGCTTAGGGTTTGGTTTCTTTTTATTTTTTTTCTTTTTACTTTTGTTTTGTGATTTAAACTTAGGATTAATTTGATTATTTGTGATTTGATTTGGGGATTTGGATTGGTTATTTGTGTTTTA
>JAMKQA010070736.1:0-11582 GCA_024699735.1 Posidonia australis | reverse complement strand
ACATAATGCAGATTTCTTGATACAGATTTTACACATGGGAATTGCTTATACATGGAGCAACCATCTCATCAAGAAATTCTTATGTAAACAGCAAGGAATACATGGATTATATGTGAATGCATGGCATGTTTATCTAGTGCAGGAATTAAGTAAAAATAAAAGGATGGATGGTGGACCTACCTTGTCCAAGGTGTTCCTTCTTGAAAGACCAAAGATGATAAGATCCTTGTTGCTTTAGAAGGGCTGGAAATGCTTCAGAATACAAGGAAATACTTGAGAAAAACGAGATTGGGTTGCAGAAATCAGTAGATAGCATGCACTAGATCTCTCTTGGACCTGGATTGCTTGATCAAGATTTTTCTAACATCTCAAATGGCTACCTATGGGGGTCCTTATATAGGACTTTTCAAGGGTAACCCTCATGGAATGCAGGCAGCCTTGTAAACGAAGAGCCTGGCGTAGATTCCATGGCATATTCGCTGGTGAAGGTTACAGACATTAGAGCTGGAAAGTCAGCAGTCAGCAGCCTGAGAACTGGCTGCGTGCCAGCTTGGTGCGCCAGATAGGTGTACCAGATTGGTGTGCCTGTCTGATGCTCCAACTAGGTGTGCCACTGTAGTGCTCCTGCTCGGTGCTCCATATTAGTGCTCTAACTTGGTGCTCTCCCCTACCTGTCTGGATTTCTAATTGGGCTACGGGCCTGCTATAGGTTTGTGGTTGGTTTAGCTAATGGGATTAGGTTTGCCACATCCAAAGCAACATCTGGAAAATTTATCTATCGGTCACCTCAAAATCGGGGTGTCTACACTCTTCAAGCTACTTGGGATGAAAGTAACTCTTTCTCAGACGAACATTCTTCTTCGGATAGGGAAAGAGCTAACATGTGCTTCATAGCCCTAGAGAAAGCATATGACTTATCTCAAGCTAATGAAGAATGTTCTATGGATGAACTAATTGAAGGATTCAATGAACTATATCAAAAATACAAGACTTTGAAATCCAAATACAAATAATCAAATTTGACCATCACAACACTCACAAGTCAAAATGAATCGTTAATAAATGAAGGAAAAATACTTGTTGATGAAAATAAAAAACTAGAGAATAAAAATATTGAACTAAATATGGAAATTGACCATAGGAAATATAAAATTAAGAAGCTAGAAACTGACATCACATCATTAAAAGATAAGAGCAATGTTTTACTAACAACAATTACTAAATTCACCAGGGGAAAGGAGAACCTAGATAAAATCCTTTCTTGTCAAAAACCATTCTTAAATAAACATGGAATTGGTTTTTCTAAGTTTCAAGAAATTCCATATGAGAATGGATTTGTAAGAGCAATTTCAAATGAAAAATATGTGTTTGTAGTGAAGAAAAGAGGACCCTGAAAGGGAATTATTAGGTTTAAAAAACTAACAAACTTGGACCCAAAATGATGTGGGTACCAAAATCATCTCTTCCTTCTTGTAATGTAGGATGAAATCCAAATGGATCCTTGATAGTGGATGCTCAAGGCATAAGATCAGAGAACTTGATCTATTATGCTTCTATACCGCCAAGGAAGATGGATCAGTGACATTCGGGGACAATGCAGAAGGGAAAATTGTCGGAATCGGCCATGTCGGTAATTCTAATAAACCCTCTATTGAAAATGTCTTGCTTGTAGATGGATTAAAACACAATCTCCTAAGTATTAGTCAATTATGTGATGAAGGATATAATGTTATCTTTGACAAAAAGGAATGTCTCATAATTGATTCTACCACTAGTAAAGTATTATTTGTCGGAGTTAGGAAAAATAATGTATATAAAATAAATGTATCCTATGAATCTAGGTTACGCCTTGCATCTACAGATGATAATAAATGGCTTTGGCATAGACAACTTGGTCATGCTAGCATGAGTCAATTATCCAAAATTTCTAAAAATGAAAGTTTTGTTGGTCTACCAAAACTAGATTTTCAAACAGACAAACTATGTGATGCTTGTCAATTTGGAAAACAATCTAAAACCTTATTCAAGACAAAAGATTATATTTCCACTACTAAACCACTTGAACTCATTCACATGGATTTATTCGGCCCTAGTAGGACATTAAGTTTTGGTGGAAAAAGATATGCTTTTGTATTAGTAGATGATTTTTTGAGATTCACTTGGGTTTTGTTTTGGCAAATAAAAATGATGCATTTTCTAAATTTCGAAAATTTTGCAGGAAAATACAAAATGAATAAGGATTGAAAAGAATTAGAATAAGAAGTGATCATGATGGAGAATTTGAAAATGAAAATTTTGAAATATTTTGTGAAGAAAATGGTTTTATACATGATTTTTCGTCTCCTAGAGCTCCTTTACAAAATGGAGTAGTTGAAAGGAAAAATAGAACTTTACAAGAAATGGCAAGGACCCATGCTCTGTGAAAATAATTTACCAATGCATTTTTGGGCCAAAGCCGTAATCACTGCTTGTTACATTTTAAATCGCATTTCTCTAAGACCTATTTTAAACAAAACTCCCTTTGAATTGTGGTTTGAAAGAGTTCCAAGAATTTCTTATTTTAAGGTTTTTGGTTGCAAATGTTTCATTCTTAATACTAAAGATAATTTGGATAAATTTGACTCTAAATCTGATGAAGGTATTCTTGTAGGATATTCTACAAGAAGCAAGACATATAGAATTTATAATAAAAGAACATTAACTATAGAAGAATCTATGCATGTAGATTTTGATGAAAATCCAACTAAAATAATCAATGAAGAAGAAGAACCCAAATTCTATGATAATAATGCAAATAATGACCAAACAAATCAAAATATAGAAGAATCTAAAGATAATCCTAAATCATGGCAATATATGTCAAGTCACTCCAAAGAACTCATCATTGGTGAAGTCTCCAAGGGAATCATGACTAGATCTAAACAAAAAAATGAATGTGGCACATATGCTTTTGTTTCGTCAATAGAGTCCAAAAATGTAAATGAGGCTTGAGTTGATGAATATTGGGTAAATGCATTGCATGAAGAGTTAAATCAGTTTGAAAGAAACAATGTATGGAAGTTGGTTCCAAAACTTGAAAATCAACAAGTAATTGGAACTAAATGGATATTTAGAAACAAATTAGATGAATCTGGTAATGTAATTAGAAATAAGGCTAGACTTATAGCTCAAGGTTATAATTAGGAGGAAAGCATCAATTTTGATGAAATCTATACTTCTATAGCTAGATTAGAGTCCATTAGGATGCTATTAGCATATGCTAGTCACCTAAGATTTAAAC
Source organism: Posidonia australis (assembly GCA_024699735.1). Lineage (NCBI taxonomy): Eukaryota > Viridiplantae > Streptophyta > Magnoliopsida > Alismatales > Posidoniaceae > Posidonia > Posidonia australis. The sequence continues at coordinate 8,302 of JAMKQA010070736.1, read as the reverse complement.
TTTTTCAAATGGACGTAAAAAGTGCATTTTTGAATAGAGTTATTGAAGAAGAAGTTTATGTTAAACAACCTTCAGGTTTTGAAGATGAATCCTATCCAAATCATGTCTATAAATTGAAATTTGGTATGGAACATAGCAAAATAGCTAGAACACCTATTAGCACCTCTACTAAGTTAGAAAAGGATGAGAATGGACTAAAGGTAGACTAGAAATTATATAGGAGGATGATTGGATCTCTTTTGTATTTAACAGCTAGTAGACCAAATATAATGTTTAGTGTATGTTTGTGTGCAAGATTTCAAACATCACCTATGGAATCACAGTTGAAAGCTGTTAAAAGAATTTTAAGATATCTTCAAGGATCAATTCATTTTGGATTATATTATCCTAGAAACACTAGCTTGGTTTAATAGGGTATAGTGATGTTGATTATGCTGGATGTATAACTGATAGAAAAAGTTCTAGTGGAACTTGCCAATTTTTAGGACACTCTTTAGTCTCTTGGTTCAGTAAGAAGCAAAATAGTGTTGCACTCTCAACAACGAAAGCTGAATATATTGTAGCTGGTTGTTGTTGTGCCCAAATTTTATGGATGAAACAAACTCTAAAAGACTTTAATATAACATTGTCAACAACTCCAATTTTTTGTGACAATACAAGTGCAATTAACTTATCCAAAAATTCAGTACATCACTGTAGAACAAAACACATTGAAGTAACACATCATTTCTTAAGAGATAATATTCTTAAAAATAATATTAAATTAGAATTTATTCCAATTAAAGAACAAGTTGCTGATATAATTACAAAACCACTAGAAGAACAACAATTTACTAAAATAAGAAGAGCTTTAGGTATTTATACACCTTCAGATATAGTGTAAGTAATTGTTAAAAATAATCACTTCGGTACACCAAAAATTTTCGGAATACCGAAATTCTCTGTATCGGTTTACTGATTTTTATCGGAATACCAAATTTCTCTGTATCGGTCTACCACTATTTATCAGAACACCGATTCTCTCTAAGGTCTGATCTTTCGATTATATCTCGGACAACCGAAACTCCCTGTTTTGGTACACCGAAAAATTTCGGTTTACCGATATTTTGTAAGTTTTATCAGTTCAACCTTAATTCGGTCTGTCGATTTGCTCCAGGCTATCGAAATCCCTTGTCCCAAAAATGTAGCTTACATTTTTCGGACTACTGATTTTACTGCCAATCTACCGTTTTTCTCTGAATTGGACTACCGAAATTTATCGGGCTACCGAAACCCCTGTTTCAAAAACTATAAATTTATTTTTCGGACTACCGATTTTTTTTGCCAATCTACTGAATTTTCCTGATTCGGTCTACTGAAATAATCTAGTATACCATTTTGTGACAGTTTTCATGATATATCAGTCTACTGATTGTTTTTCGGAATGTCGTTTTTTTCGACTTATTTATACCAAACCTAGGGTTTCGCTTCATTTCTCCTCCTTCGGCTGCCTGAATGACTCTCCTCCTCTTCCGACCTTGGCTCCGGATGACCGATCATCACGAAAAAGGTCACCCTTTTTCTTCCTCACATACTTGTGCTCACTCTTCCCCCTTCTTCCTTTAACATGGCACCCAAAAAAGTGTGTACCACCGACCCCAAATGAAAAGCCTCGAAGGAAGCCAGTTCCTCATCCAAGGAATCTCCAGATTAGAGCTTCAACTTCATCAACGACGAAGCTCAACATGCCCATCGCGAACACTTTGCCAATCGTGAAGTTCTCACTGGAAGAAAGGTGATTTTCTCTGATCTTGGCAACATAGAGCATCTCTTTGCTTTCCAAAGTCTTGTTCCTTTCCTAGCATCCATTAGTGACAATAGATACTGTCCTCACTTAGTGTCCATATTCTATGCTAATCTCACCATGAGCCATGACACATTCACATCCTATCTTCTTGGCCATGACATCACCTTTGATGAACAATTAATTGGGCAACTTTTCAAAATTCCCTTCAGTGGCATTGACATCACCACATGCATATGAACTAGGTTGGTCTTATGCTGATATCAATAAAGCCATATCCACAAATAAGAGATCAACATTTAAACCCAACAAAATTAATCAATTAATCAAAGAAGCTAGGATAATTGCATATATAGTGGCTGCAAACATTGTCCAAAAGAAGGGCCATAATGATGAGCTTAGTGATTTAACTTGCAAACCTATCTATGTCATAACCAAAAAGATTAAAGTCAATTAGGCTAGGATATTCACTCATTTCATTACCCATGTAAAAACTAAGCTTTTCTATGGACCACCTCTTACTTACCTTTTCCACCGTTATGACATTCCACTACATAATCAACCATTTCTAGTCGTCAAAACCAATCCCTTAGGAACTATGGCCATTGCTAAAATGGAACAAGCTTTGGATAAGTCCAAAGCCTCCAAAGATGTTCAACCTGCCTCCTCGCAAGCTCCTACTCTGGATACCTCTGACGAAGAAGAAGAAGGGATTAAAGAACACATCTCCTCCCTCTTCTCATCTTTTCAAGAGCACATCAATCGACGCCTTGACAAAATCGAGGAAGCATCAAGTACCAAACTTCAACAACTCTCCTATGACGTCGACTCGTTGTCCTCCCAGCTCGATGACCATGCCATTGACTCATACAACCGTTGGGAGCAAGTCCAAGAAAAATTAGAAGAATATCATCAGGAGATTCTCAAACATCATTCGCATCCACCGGTAAATTGATCTACTCCTATTTTTCTTTGTTTTTCATGTTTTTGATTATGTATGAATCGCTATAAAATAAAATTTGGAACTACTTGATTACGTTTATGGACCTAACTTTTGATTATGTATGAATTGCTTATGAGCTATATATCGAATGGAATTTGGAACTACTTGATTACATTTATGGACCTAACTCTTGTTTATATATGAATCACTTTTGAGATGTATACAACTCTTATATGGAATGGAATTTGGGACTACTTGAGTAAGTTTATACCTTATATGGACCTAACTCTTGATTATGTTTTCAAATTACTGATGAAATACAATCCTACATATAATCTCTTTTCCTCACGTATATATATTTTTTGCTTCTGACAAAAAGGGGGAGACAAATATTAGCATACATGATAGGGGGAGAAGTATTAAAAGAAACAAAAAAAGGGGTTACTGTTGATAGGGGAGAAATTAAAATGTCACTATTACTATTGATAGGGGGAGAAGAATTAAAAAAATATTTATGGTTTTGTCATCATCAAAAAAGGGGAGATTGTTGAAAAATGGTATTATCTATTTATTTTAATGATAATAATATGGACTCTACAATTATTTTCAAATTGTGTAAGAATAATCTCAAGCGTAGGCATGAAGGAACAAGACAAGGCCTACAAGACAAGTCATGCAAGGCACAAGTCAATCTCCAAAGGAAAAGACTAGAAGAAATGAAGAAAGGTGAATAAAGGACTCAAGGGGCAATATTGTCATTTACATAAATTGATGTAATTTTATCTTTCCTTGATGTAATTACCTCAAATGTAATAATCTCCCATCATAAGTCATCATCCTAGGAAAATAGGAAAATCCTATAGAATACCCTTAAAAAGATTGAAAGAAAAATTGTGAGTTGAGCCAAAAAACAGCATACCAAAATCTTTTGGCATACCGAAAAACATAAAATTAGGGTTTACTGGCAACTATTTTTGAACGGGTGGTGTAAAACAGTATTCGGTCAATCGAATTATTTCGTTATAATGAATTGCTCGACCGTTGTAGATTTCGGTCGACCGAAGAATTTCGGTGTACTGATTTGTCTGTCAGTTGGCAAAAGATTTTCTAGTCGTTAGACACACTTAGAGTTGAGCTTAACACTAAAAATCTTGACCTTATGACACCTTAGAACACACAACAAGCATCCACAGCTATCATACTTCTAGTGTTCCAAGTCTTGAGCTAAAATCCTATCCTTTGCATCCTCCCTAGTCATCTTGAGCTTTCTTTCTCATTGCATTGAGTTTGACAAGTGTTGGGAGATCATAGGAGTTTGTAAGAGCTACTGTTGTAATCAAGGTTCATTAACTTCTTCTCCAGGTCAAAGAAGGGATCGCCAGTTGAGGCATAAGTAAGGTAATTGTTACTTGTAACTTGTTTGATATTAAGTAAAAAGGGAAAATCTCAAGTGGAGAACTTGAGGAGTGGACTAGGCTAGGGTTGGCTGAACCACTATAAATTTATGAGCACTTGTTTTTCCTTTATTGTGTGATTGCTTTTTCTTGCTTTTTGCTTATAGAAAGTTAAAATTAAACTAAAACCCAAAGATTCTCTATTCACCCCTCCTCTAGAGAAGCCTAAGTATCCTACAGTGCTTTGGCGAGAAGGGAAGCTTTGTCGGAAAGATTAGGATGTGCTTCAGCACAATGCAGTCAATGCAAGGCTGACAGAGAGATACTGTGATTACTGGATGGCTAGAAGGGATAGAGTGGTGGCTGGAATTAGTGGCTGGCAGTGGTGCGATGAACTGCTGAGTGTGTGCTCAATGCCAAGGGAGCCAAAGGAGGTTCTAAGCCAAGAGGAGGAGCTGGGACATGGGGGGATCTGATTTATAAAGGGAAGAAGTGGTGTGAATTGTTGGATTTGAAAAGGGATTAAGGTGAGTGGGTTAGATTAAATCAAGTGGGATTTGATCGGGCTTTGGGTTAGGAAGAGGGGTATGATGATTCAGGGAATTCAGGGAGCACGCCTAGATCCATGCCATCCAATAAGTAAGAGGCGGATTGGCGGTTCATTAAGTGAAAACACCTATCAAACATCCAGTGGATTATGCACTGACCCAAGAGAAACCGCACCATCTACCCACACGACCTACCTACACCCTGAATCCATGTAGCCTATATGCACTAGTTAGATATGCCTGAGCCAAGTCAGGACTTTTGGCTTGAAGCTAAGCTTGCTTCTTGATTACTGGGCCATCAAATGGGCTTGGGCTTGTGGTTTAGAGGTTGGTTCTTGATGTTGGGTTGGATTTAGGGTTTTGGGCTAGTTTTGGAATGTGAAATGGGCTCTAGTGTTGAGAAATGCCTCGTTGCCGTTGGTACACTCTTTCAGAGGAATCCCCTAGCAAGTGGCTATCAAAGTGGGGTATCTACAGAGGTGCCCAAGATCTATGGTAATAATATAAAAAAAAGGAGTATTGTTGCCATTAATTGACAATGGAGTGTTGACAATGCTATTAGATGCAATAATTATAGTGTCTAACATTAGACAATGTTTTGCTGGCATCTTATGCTTGCTACAGTAAACTTAAGTCAGATCAAGAGGAAATCTAAGCCAAATGACTGAATCCGAGAGTAGTCACTCATATACAGATAGTATGCCTAAGGAGAAAGCCATCTTGAAATTATTCCAATCAATCATTGGAGAAGATCTGGATCTTGACTCGATCCAATATCAAGTCATGTATCGCTTCCTTCACAGTGACATCAACCATCCTGACCCATCGGGGATGTCAAATCAACATTATAATGATTTCCACGAAGGTCATGATCTCTAGTGAAGGACTACGAAAATTTGTCGCAAACCACATCCTTGAAGATCTACACCAGGGATAACTTGAAAATGTGTCGCCAAATACTGAACACTAGAGGTAGAGAAATGACCCAAATGGAGGACTTTGAACAAGGGTCAATCTTTGTTCTTTGAGCAACCACAGTAAATGCAACATGGCGAGTATAGAGAAAGAGTCAATCCATTTTTCTCCAACCAACCAGAGCGGAATTTTCATCACTAGGTTCCTTTTCACCCACATCAATCGGATATGAACATGCAAGATAGTAGTCATCAATCGTATGCCAGTCAAGCATGAACTTCTCAAGCTCATGGCAGATTCAACAACTCAGTAGAAAAGAGGAAAATCTTGAATTCTTTTGGAGTTCAAGCACAAGCTCTCTCAACCTTTGACATGAGCAAATTTCCTTCATTCCAACTTCCTCCCAACTTCAAGCATCCAAAGACGTCTAAGTTTGATAGAACCAAAAACCTTTACAACCACATCATGAAGTTCCAAATGGAGTCTACACCTTATAATTATGACCTAGGACTCCTTATTCAACTTTTCTTCCATTTGCTAAGAGGCGAACCCATGGATTGGTTCATGACCTTGTCAAGGGAAGACCTCAGTAGCTTCGATTAGATCCGAGAATGCTTCTTGACAAAGTATCAATACAAGATCGATTTGAAGTCAACTTTCCATGATCTCAGTAGAGAAGCATGAAGCCAGGTGAAGAATGAGTCACTTTTGCAAACAGATGGCAAGATATGGCTACCAGGTTAGGCTTAGACATTCTAAAAACGCAAATAGTCTAGACACTAATTGCAAATACAACAGGACCAACGAAAAACGGGTTAGCAAATGTATATTGCCCTTCTATAACTACACTCTATGAGGTGGCCATTTTTGTGAAAGAGAATGTGCATGAATTCAAAAACAAGAAATTCCAAGAGACAAAGGGCAATACATAGTCAATGTACCATGTCCAAGTTGGGAAGTAGAAAAGTGGGATCAGACTCCTGAAATGCAAGATTATCGACAGAATGCCAATCACTTCGAAAGAAATGGCAATGACAACTACCAATATGCAATTCCATAGCAGTAGCTGAAAAGACAAAAAAACACCAATTATCCTCCTATTCCAATCATGCTGGCAGATATGTTTGTAGAAATAGTGGAAGCCCAAACAATCAACTTCCTGCCCCGAAGACTTGAAGAGATAAACTACGACAAAAATAAGTATTTCCTGTTGTAGACACTCCGAGTTTGCAGTCACTTGACGACAGGCTCCTCTGGAAAGATGCTTTGGTTGTGACCACCAAAACCCTAACTCTCAAACCTAAACCCTAAACCCTAACTCTCGAACCTAAACCCTAAACCCCAGCTCAACCTAAACCTACAAGCCCAAACAAACCCACTCTGACCTAATTTAAGCAAAACCCATAATTAAAAATCAAAACCAAACAAAACTCAATTAAATCATCAAAAAAACCTAAATTAATTAAGTAAAAACTTTTAATCCAAACTTAAACCACATAAAATCTACTTAAAAATAGAAAATCCCAATAAAATCCACTTAAGCCACTTAAAATCCAAATTTAATTAAGTGAAAACCCTAATTAAAATCAAAATCAAAATCAAATAAAATCCATTTAAACCATTTAAAATCCAAATTAATTAAGTGAAAACCCTAATTAAAACCAAAACCAAATAAAGTCCATTTAAAAAATTTAAAATCCAAGTTAATTGAGTGAAAACCCTAATCCAAGTTAATTAAATGAAAAACCCTAATTAAAACCCTAATCACGTAAAACCCAATAAAATCCAGTAAAAATTAAATCTAATTAAAAAGAAACCCTAATCCAAACAAAAATCAAGCAAAAAACAATTAAATCAAAATCTAAATTAAATCCCAAGTAAAACCAATTAAATCAAAATTTAAATTAAATCACTAATTAAATCAAGTAAAGAACCAATTAAACCTTAGTTATAACTCAAACATAACACTTTAATCCATTTAAATTCAGCAAAAAAATTCATAAAATAATAAAACCCAAAAAGACCCTAACTTAAAATCACAAAATTAAACTCAAAACCCTAATTTAAAATCACCTAATTAAACTAAAAACCCTAATTAAAATCCTAAAAACCTTAATTTAAAGTCGCTTAATTAAACCCAAAACCCCTAATTTAAAATCAATTAATTAAAATCAAAAATCCTAATTAAAATCTAGAAACCCTAAGTAAAAACCTTAATTAAAATCACAAAAAACCTAAAATAAACAAAACCCTAATAAACCCAAAAATCATAATTAAAATCACTTAACCAAATTTAAGGAAACCTTAAAATCATAAAATCAAAAATTAAATTAAAATCATAAAAACCTAAAACTTAAAAAAACCAAAACCCTAAAATCCCTTAAAAAAACCCTAAACAAAAAAAAAACCTAAAAAAACTAAAAGCCCAACTGCTAGGCCCAATTCAGCCCAATGCACATTCTATCCTTTCAATCAAAAACTTAGGTAAGAAAAAAAATAATTTCGGCCATCGTCGGTAGCCCGCATTTTTCGGTAGAATCCTTTAATCTCTGGAGCGTATCCCTGGTCTTCGCGTGATCTCCAGCCAACTCCTGCCAGCACACGCTTGATCCAACAGTGCTGGTCCCCTAAGGAGGAGGATCAACGGCTAGAGAAGACCTCACCGGAGTTTAAAAGGCTCGCCGCCCATAGACGCTGGGGGGGGGGGGGGGGGGGGGGG
>JAMKQA010070732.1:0-12558 GCA_024699735.1 Posidonia australis | reverse complement strand
AAGGGATAAATCTCAAGTGGGGAACTTGAGGAGTGGACTAAGCCGGGGTTGGCTGAACCACTATAAATCTATTGTCTTTGCGATTGATTGTGTTTTGTATTAATTTCTCAAATTGCATAACAAATTCCAAAGACATAATTAAAACCGGAAAAACTCTATTCACCCCCCCTCTAGAGAAGCTTTAGTATCCAATAGAGGTTTGATACTCCCTCCTGAACATCGTGTGTGGTGGACGCCGTGAGGAGGCATACCCCGTGGTGGCCAGTGCGGGTGGGATACGTGCCCCGTAGCTGGTAGTGTCCTGAGAGACAAGACAGCCTTCCCAGGGAGGGGTTGGCTTGTAAGGGTTCTTCAGGTGGGAGAATCGCGAGACGATGATCGCTCCTACATAGGGTGGCTTCACCATGGCAGTGCAGAACGCTGGGGTCGCTCCTCAGTGGACTGCGTGGCCAGAGTTTGGTTGCTTGGCGCTGGGCTTCCCGATTCACTGTGTGTAGTTTTGGCCATTGAGGGCCTTTGCTTGTGGCTTTGGGCTAGTAGAGCCCTGGTTTGTGATTTTGGCCGGTGTGGGCCTGATTTCTGAGGTTTTGAGAAAATGGTTTGCGAAATGAATATAAATGGAAAATAGATTATGGTTTTATTTTTTGCGGTTTTGTGGGGTGCGTACTGGGTGACTTTGGTCACTCATGTGTTTTCCTTGTGGTTTTGGTTTGCTGGTGCATACATGCGATTGGTTTAGCGTAGTGCATATAGATCGGAGTCTCCTAGCTACACACATAGGTTCTTGGTAGTTTGATATTTACTGTTTAGCTTTAATTTTCCCGTAATTTAATTTGTTTAAGTTATTGTGGAAAATTTGGGGCGTGACATTATCCCATGTGTCATCATCCTGAGTCTCCCACCTTAATGAATCTTCCCAGGATGTGCTCGAGTCCTCCTCTGACCATGCCCCTTGAGTAGGTGTTGTTGGTGCGTTTGGTTCCTCTGTCATCAACTGGCCGCTCTTGGTTAGGATTTGCTTGTATGCGTTGGATGATCACTACCTCTAAAGTTGTTGGTTGGACGTCCTTGGCCTCCATGTAGGCTACTAGATGGTTGGGCATTGGGTTCTAATGAATCTGCATTTTCTATTGCCTCCCCTAAGTTGCCCTCAATCTTTCTCTAAGCACAAATCACATGATTTTCCCTTTGTCATTTAGATCATATATTTTGTCCTTGATAGCGAAGCACTCCTCGAGAGTATGCTCATTCTTCTAGTGATATGGGCAGTACTTAGAGAAATCAGCATTAGAGTCGTTTGGTGTAGGTGTTAGAGGTTGTAGATCCCCACTCTCAACCAATATTCTGAAAATGTCAAGGAGTGACTCTGGTAGTGGTGGATAGTTCTGTCTCTTGGGTTGTCCATAGTGTCATGATGGAAGGACATTGTGGTAACTCCTTTGCCCTTGCTGTTGCCCCTTGTATTGATTGATTAGTCGTCCTTGTTGAGCGTATACCAGATAACTTGTAGGCTGTTGCTACTGGGGTTGCTGTTGTTGGAACTGCTATGGTGATTGAATCTGACATTGCCCCTAGTATGGTTGGTGATGCTGCACTGGCTGTCTCTAGTACTGAACCAACTGTCGTTGATACTGCACTAGTTGCCCCTGGCCTAAAACTTGACACTCAGGTTGGTATTGATGACTTTTTTGTCCTTTTCTAGCCTTGTTGGGTTGAGACTGTAGATATCCCATTTTCGCATTTCCTAGAGTCCATCTAGGATAGAAACTTTTGAGACTCCTCAGAATATAGGACTGAGGATCTCTGACTTATTTTCCAGATATTTCATGATTTTTCTTAAAGACATTCTTGATTTTACTAGGTTCAAGGTTGTTAACTGTGACAGAGCTAACCCGTTCAAGCTGGTGGCAAGCTTGAGTCCCTTGAACGTTTTTGGTGTGAGTCACTAGTTGTGGCAGAGCTAACGTTCTCATCTTACTCAAATTGGTGGCAGATTAGAGTACTTTAAGCTTAAAGAAGGTGTTTTTATGACTTCATGTAATTTCTAAGCATTTTCTAGGCTTTTAATGAATTTCTCTGGATTTAAGGTAAAATACCGAGGGTAAAATGCAAAAGACTAGGATGGTGCCTTTGAGAGAGGCGACAATCATAGCCACCACGTGTATAGGCAACAAATCCAATCACCTACCACATAGGCGATGAGGTGCTCTAGCGTCATCTCAACAAGCACTTGACATCCTCGACTTCTCTCTCTAGATTATTTGTCATCCCGGGCTTTAATATAATATATGGGATATTTACAAATATCATCATAATTTTTCCCATGATTATTATAATTTCTAGGATTTTCTAAGTATTTTTATATTTATGGAATATCACGTAAATCTTTATCAATGCCAGATAATTTCAAAAATTTCTAGAATAATGGATGACGTTAATTTTAATATCATATATTGTTATCATGTTCAAAAACGAGATACGATATTAATTATCACTTTTTAAATGCTAGAATTATCTATGATTTAAATTTCAACATGTGCTTAACTTCCAAATATGTATTTAATTACGAGATTGGAATTTGTTATAGATATATTTGACATATTCTCATAATTATTGGGGATTTTATCTTTTAAATTTGATCTTAACTTTGAATTTGGATTTAAAATTTGATTTTGAATTCAAATATTTTCTAGAATATTCTAGTAATTTGAGAGAGTTTGAGAAGATCAGGACAAGTCGTTTACAGTTGCTAGATATTTGTTGAATCGGTTTTGGATTTTATTTTTAAACGTAGAGATATTTAAAACTTGACGCAACCTTAACTGATGACTAGTCCCAAGGAGATATTTTTGTCTATTTTTCCGCATATGAAAATAGGATACCATGGGCCATCACCTGTCTATGTGGTGACACATTTGAATGTGTTGTTAGCTCCATGGGCGACAAGTGCAAAATATCTCATTTTCAAATTATTTGCTTTAGAAGCTTCTAGATTCCATTTTGACGAGATTTTTCACGTCTCGACGTCTATAAATAGACCCTAGACCCCCAAGTTAGGGGAGGCTAGAGAGATCCTAAGAGAATTCTGTCCAGAGAGAGTAAACTCTAGCAAAGCCCTGCTGGATTTTTGGGAGGAGTTCCTGATCTTTTCTTCCGTCCCACCTCTACGTTCGTGCCTTCACTTTCTCCACTCCATGTCACATACACAAGAGTGAAGGGAGTATTGTTCAAGCATTATTTTTCATTTCATTATTGCATTTTGTATTTAACCCATAGCATATGCATGTAAGGACAAAATCGGTTAGTATTTAGTTCATCTAATCATATTTTTTTTGCATTATTTCTAATTTTATTTACTTCACCTTGATCTAATCCATATTTATTTGTATTGAAGGGAAAAAGGAGCCACGTTGTACGAGGAGGCCACCAAATGACATCCAGTCGTCGATTTGGTGAGCTGGTGAACTTACGACATCAACTTCATACCAGATCTCGGGTTTCCACATCAGACTAGGAGCGAAACACAAAGGGGTCTTACAGAGACCTATGTCATGCTGCTTGTGATGCCCTCAATTGTGTATCCTATGGTCTTCTTCTTTCCACATCAGTCCTTTTTGTTTTGGAGAACCCTTATAATGTGTAGAAACCTCGGGTTTTGCAGGAGATCGTAGATAGAATCTAGAGTGGTATTAGAGTAGTGGTGGTGATGGACCCACTTTGTTTTCCCTAAAACACCCCAAAATTCCACCAAAAATTCCAGAATTACCCAGAGGTACTTAAACATCATACACCCTAACCCGTAGTTACTTGGTGGTCCTAGAAGATTGGAATACAAGCTCAGAATGTGACTGGCTGCCTCTTTGGAGGGTCACGCGAGAATTCCTGGTGATCACTAGTGGCAGCAAAAGTAAATGGACTCACCTGACGGTAACAACTGGCAGATGAGGCTGGCGAAGTGCCCTGTTTCAAGCACAAAGGGTGCTGACGTCACTTTTCCTTGATAATTCACCCAATATTTTGCACTGACGGCTAGGATTTATCTAGAACTTGATCTTTAATTGCCAGGGACCATCATGCCACTGATCAAGCTTCAGAATTGCCAATGTGAGCCACTAGAGCCCATCATCGTCGTCCAACATAGGGCGTTATGCATCCACAGCTCCAATTCTAGTTGCTTGCCTATATAAGGGTCTCCACGTCATGCGAGAGTGGGGGAAGCTATTACTGGAGAGTCCACCAGAGAAGCCACAATCACAACCACTTCCAACTACTTTCGGTCATCTTCACTACCTTCTTTGGTCACTAGACTGCCAATTCCAGCCATCCAACACACTGCTTGGCCGTTGTAGCTCCTCAACAGCCCCGTTCGACCTTGTGATGTCGCCATTACTGCCACCTTCTAGCTCAAATTCCAGCTCCTCTCCATTTCCTAGCACCAGTCTAGGTAATCCCCTCCAATTTTGGTGACTGGTTCCAGCAACCGTCTACTCCATTCCATTGACACCACACGAGCTCTGGGAGACTCCATAGGCAAGTTCCTAACTCGGTGCTTGTGTCGGTAATGTTCTTTGAGTTTTGGTGAGCCATCATCCCTCGGCCTCCACTCTCATTCTTCTTCCTCTTTGGTGATCATAGCTGGATTGCCAAGGATGAAGAAGTTCTTGTCAGTTGTAATGTGCTCGAGCTTCGGACAAGGTCGATGATTTTCGGATGCAATGTCATCACGTCACAGCGGCCTTCTTTCCTCCTTCCATCGTCGTTACAGTCCAACTCGTTGTCCACGACAGAGTATGGCTAGAGTTAGTAATGGCAGATGTAAGGAATGCTTGCCTGAACTGTTTCTTCGAGAAATAGCATTGTCGTTCTTCCTAGATCTTTCTCCTCACCTTGCTTGCTACCTTGAATCTTGGATGAAGCTCGTCAATCTCAGTCATGACCAACCAACAAGCGTTTTGATGAGGTAGATAGGGAGAAGGATCTGAAGTGTTGTTAATCAATCCGAATGCATGATTATGTTCCTTCCTTTATGTTCTTGCTTTTTTGGTGTGTTCTTCTCATCTCGCTTGCTTCATCAAAGCTCCATGAGGCTCGTTGACTCTGCGACATGGCCGACCGGTGCTCATGCTGACAAGCTAGGTGGATGGAGAGATCTGAAGTTCGATTTTAAGTTTCACTTGTGTGATTGTGATCCTCTGGCTATGCTCTTGCTTTTCCGATCGAGTTTTGAGCTTTTAATTTTGACTAGTTCAAGATCTGAGGATCGTCGGCTTCTGTTTGGACCGACCAGTGAGTTTGTTGGCGTATTGGACGAGTGGAGTAATCTAGAGAGTTTTAACGTGTTTTGAATACTTGATTGCATTCCTATTTCTTTGCTCTTGTTTTTCCTATCAAGCATTGAACGTTTTGTTTTGATTCAGTCATGAATTCACTTTAGTCTTGTTTTTTGGATTAGTGAAAGGCCACGTGAGATTTTTCGACGGATCATGTCGACAAGTCTAACAGATGGATAGTCGACATGAATCTAGTTGACGGATTTGGTCGGTAATTCTTACCAGCGAAAATCACTAGCGAGAATCATTTAGCCCAGGGTTCTGATAGTTATAGAATCCTTTTTTGTTTTCTTGTTTTGAATTTCTTCTTTTTTTCTGATCCTGTTTAACTTTCAAAGAAACCTTTCTTTTCAGCATTCACTTTATCGCCCAAAAATGTATATTAAATGGCACCTTGATGCCTACAATGTTTGCATTGATTTGAATTTGCCTCATGCATGACATTTACTGGTTTTGCTTAATTTTGTAATCATGATTTGGCATTATTTTTCTTATCGCTCAAGGGCATACAGTAATTGGCATGCGAGTGCCTACATTGGCCTCAACACAGATTATTTTCCCTTGTTGATTTTAACTAACGTTTATAGTTTTCCTATTTTGTGTGAATTTCTCTTCGAGTGTTTCTGGCATGACATTGAGCATACATCTTAGACTAAGCAAGCATACATGAATACACATTTGCATTGACAACACATAAGCAAGCGAAAAGCCTAGAAAGACCGATTTCTCAGACACATGGGGTGCCTAACACTTTCCCCATACATAATCGAAGTCCTTACCCTTTCTCTGACCTATCATGATCAATGTGTTACATCCATTTGGCACGGAGCATGTACACATTCATTTGCATTCGTTTGCATCGTTTTCTTTGCGTTGTTATGCATTCAGTTTTTCTCATCTTTCCAGTTTTGAAAGACTAGGTGGCGACTCTATTTTCCATATCCATTTCTTTTGCTTTTATTTGGTGTTTTCGAGTCAAGTATTCTTCCTCAGATTCACCATTCTTCGCCATGATCTTATTGGGATCTTTCGTGTGCTTCCACGTATGAAGAGTCAAGCGGTTCTGTCGGCATGGTCACAGGAATTGGTAGTCTGCTAGGGATACAAGACTTTGGCTTTCATTTTGGCCTTTCGCTTGCTTGGCTTTTGTCCTTATTTGCTTTGTTTCGCGTTTGCTTGCTTGTTGTCTTTACTAATACTTACATGCTTGCTTCGACATGCCTTTTGCTTGTTGTGTGATTTCTTTTACATACTTATTATGCCACAACACTCGCACATGCCATGCTACTTGCTTTATGATGTGATGAATGTTTTCTTTTCACCATCATTATAACACAACACTAACACTTGCCATGATCATGCCTTTTGCTTATTTTTTGCTTGCCTACATGTCATGCTTGGGCGTTTTCTCCCCTTTTCACATTATGCCATGCTTAGGAGAGTAAAGACATGTTTGCCTCCCTTCCTGGTTTAAAATAAAATACACGAATTCAAAAAATAAACAATAAGGCATAACTAGTGACAAATTTGCATTCTCCACTTGGCTTAATAAGATGCAAGTAAAATACACAAAAGTATATTTGCATGATTGATCATATAGAACATACATTTTCTCCTCTCCAGAGTCCACCTACTCAGTTTGAGAAGGACAATTGTGGTTACCCGTTCTGTGGCTTCGGTGTAGGACGTGTGGTCGGTCTATTGCCCCTCTTGTCCAGGGTTTTGTCAGTGTTAGTAGAGGGTACAACTCATTGTTACTGTAGGAGTCGAGGCCACCAATACACCATCGTTCATCTCCTGAGCTTTGGTCAAGAATGGGACGGGACCTACTTTCTAACGTGTGTCATATCCTAAACCCTTGAGAGTGTTCTACGTGGTCGGGCCCACACGGGACGTGCATCTTGAGAGAGCACATAATAAGACATTCATCTGCATTGTGTGTTACTACATGCCACCTTAATAACTTGCATTTGCTTCCATTGTTCTAGTTCTGATGCATGTTTCTCTAGCCTATTCTCCATAGGTAGCTTGCTGTATGGTTTTTGGTCGGAGCTCGAGCGTCTCGATCACGGGCGACCTCCCATGGTCTTTGCCTCTCCTATTTTCCGAGCTATTTGTCACTTTTGACAATAGCTCACCCTAGAACTCATGCATCTGCTTTTCGCCGTAGCCCCATTTATACTCACTCAAGGTCAACCATGGCCCAACTGACCAGCGAGCCTCTTATTGTTGTCTTGGAGGAGATCCCGAGTTTGGCTCCCCCAATTCTCACTTCTTTTGCTTCTCCTTCTCTCCATGCATTCCACTTTAAGGTGAAAGGATACTCTGTACCCACTTTGGGGCGTTGGCAAACATATGCCACTTAAGAGCCAGTCATCGAGTCCACCATGGTGATCGTTACATAGGTTTCTGAAGTGCTATTAGCTCCTATTCCTTCCTTAGGGTTTTCTATTTGAGGAATTAAGTCAGTTGAGGCTGTTTCTGCTATAGGATCCATCCCTCTCCTGCTTTTACCTCCTAACTCATCTTTCGATGAGTCTTCCACCATACAACCACAACATTTGACGGCTCTTGCACAGAGGCTGCAGAGCATAGCTCTCTATATTGGTCCTACCTCTGTCCCTTTTCCTTTGATCCTTAAGGTTCCGATGCAAACCACCTTATCATTGCAGGCTCATCCCACTGCACTTCCGCCCTTGCCATCGTCTTAGCTCCTCACTACTCCGACAATGGGGCATCATCTTTGCCTCTTGCACCTTCAGTGCACTTTCCACAACATGCAACTCCAACACCTGGTAACCAACCCTTTGGCTTGGTAGGAGCATAATATCCCTCAAGCTCGTTGCTCGATGCTATACTGGTGCAACAACTATTGCTCCCACATCCTACACCTTGCACAACACAGCATGCAATCAATCTATCACTTCTACATCCGTTCAGGCCCCTACACCCCACACCTTTGTACGGGTATGCTGACCTTTATGTTTTGACACCAAGAAGCATAGGGGTGGATCTCAAGGAGCGCATATGTGCGACCCATACCGCATACGTGACACCCGCTTTAGTTGTGCATATCTCGTCAGTAGCAACTTTAGACGCCCTCCTTGTTAGGATCGGCAATCTAGAAAGAGCACTTCATCAAGTACAGGGTGGGGGCTGCTAGTTCTACCATTTTCGAGATCTTTGCTACTTCCTAGAGGCAATACTCCCTTTGAATTTCCACATCCTAGAATTTGAGAAAAACAATGGTAGTGGTTGCCCAATATCCCATTTGAAGGCGTACTATAGAGACCTCACATAGCTTTAGGGTGACGAGAGGCTATTAATCTGCCTGTTCCAAAAGAGTCTGACAGGGCCAATGCTTAGATGGTTCACTTCCCTTGACATGGCCACTATCAAGACTTGGAATGACCTTAGCCAGGCATTCTTGGACCAATATTCCTTCAACCTTGAGTCCATCCCTAAGCGCAAGCATATTGTCGCAATCCGGTAGAAGCCCCACGAGCCATTTGGGGAGTATGTTGGTTGCTGGCACACAGTTTCCTCTCAAGTCAAGGATAGGCCCTCTGAAGAGGAGTCTATCGAGATCATTGTCAAAGGGGTGCAACCGGTGGCTAGGGCTTTGCTTAGCATATAGCCCACCACCACCTTTGCATCGCTGATTTGGGCTAGCACTTGTGTGGAAAATTCATTGCAAAGTGGGAGTTTCCCTATGCTCACTATATTCACCCAACAAGCCATCTTCAATAGTGACAACAACAACAACAACAACAACATGAGCAGCAACAGTAGCAAGGGCTCCAGCACCAGTGACACTAAGAAGCCTGCTGTTGCGTACGTTGAATCTTCTCCTGTGCTTGCTAAGGCAATGAGCCAACCTAACCTTGATCACCCTACACTTACACCTAGCCCCACACACATTGCACACACACACTCCACCGTCGAGTTGGTGCATTGCGTTGCACTAGCTTAGCAAGGGCATCAATGAAGGCAAAGATGACCATGCCGTAAGGAAGGCAACTTCACCTTACTGCCTGAGTCCTTGGACGACGTCTTTCCAAAAGTTGCGTCATTCCTACAGTTATTGAAGGTTCGCCCATTGCCAGACCCTTTGCCAGAGTGGTATCAGAAGAACCAGTTTTGCCAGTTTCATTGAGCCAACGGACACTCGACGAACAGTTGCTGCACTCTTCGGAACGCTGTTCAGGATTTGATCGACAATAGGACCATTGTCATCAGCACACAGGAGACATCTACACTTGCACCCACACCTGCACAAGCATTTGCACACCCTAACATAGCCAGCCTCTCCATGTTTGAGCCCGAAAGCTCTGCCGGAACTTTGGGGGTCTATTTCCTTTCTCCCGGTTCTTTCTTGGGGGACTCATCTGATCATATCAACTCAGATACCTCTCCCATCGCTTCTTTGGGGGTCTATTTCCTTTCTCTCATCTGATCATTCCTGTTCTCGTTCCTCTATGGGAGGCCTAGCGCATGGTTTGTCAGCTTACCACACACCGATTTGACCTTGCATGTACGGATACCTTGGACCTCAACAGCAGTTGTAGTTAACAACAATCCCGATAGTTATAGTTTTCTCAATAGTTGTAGCTGTGTAGTCAGAATAAATAGTGACTCCCTAGGCACAGTCAGTAGTAGAATAGCAAGCAGTGGGGACCTTCACCATATCCTTTTGCTTTGTTTTCACTACTATTTCCTCTTGCATCATCATCAAGCATTAAAACACAAAAAAAACCAAAAATCTAAAAAACACAAAAATAAAAAATCTGAAAAACATTAAAAAAAAAATCAAAAAGTCAAAACCCAAAAAAATTGAAAAATCTAAAACAACAAAAACACTTGGCATCATAATCATTTACTCGATGACGAAAATCAGAAAGCTTGCCTATGCCAGAATGGATCGTCCTGTTGACACTACTTAGAAGTCCAAGCAGCGAGGGAGCCACCATTCATTTGAGCCTGACGAAATGTCCAAACCTCGCAAGGGCCCTACATGTCCAAGAGAGAGATAAAATGCTAGGGTGACTGAGTGAGTTAGCCAGAAAAGAAAATTTATACTCGAAAGGTCATGAAGAATAGAGAACATAGAAGGCAAAGATAGAAGTCAGCCCAAGAGCAAGAGGCGTGTGTCATTGCTCTACCCTTGCCATACCTTTGA
Organism: Posidonia australis; assembly: GCA_024699735.1. Lineage (NCBI taxonomy): Eukaryota > Viridiplantae > Streptophyta > Magnoliopsida > Alismatales > Posidoniaceae > Posidonia > Posidonia australis. The sequence continues at coordinate 2,049 of JAMKQA010070732.1, read as the reverse complement.
GAGGAGTTGGAGCATGCACCTGGTAAAATGACACCTTTAAGGGACTGACCCGCCCTCTCGCAGCAAAAGTCCCAGCTCATATCAGGCACCTATTACCTCCAAGTCAAGGATAGAGTGTAATTGTGTGTCTATGAAGGAGCAAAAGAGAATCAATGATATCAAAAAAGTAGACGCAGGACCCTAAAGAGTGGCATGGAGCCCGATCGATCATGACCCTACTTGGCGATCATGACCCTACTTGGGCGCCATCATTCACCCTATGAGAACCACCCATAGCCTGTGAATCTCTATAGGGCCAACTGAGTCGAAGGCCTCCGCCTCCTCCAATAGGCATGAAGCTTTCTAGTGTAATTGAAGGCAGACAAATAAAAAAACACAACAAAAAGAACAACAAAATTAGCATTTAATTAATAAAGCATCATATTTGCTCCAACAATACTAATTATTTCTAATTATCCATCAAGCATACCTCCACACAATAATAAAATCCATCATCATCATTGCCTTACTGGCTACAACCTCTCTGCTTGCATGCTGCATCGCATTACAGGCCTTCATTGAGCATCTCCAACCAAGGGCATTCTAGTTGATTTCTGGTTAGAGCGTACATATAACAAGGGCACTGGATAGTGCGCAGACTACACAAACCTGTAGAATCAACAACATTGATAGTAATCTTTCCATAGTTAGCTAGGTTCCACGGCCATTACCTAGGGAATGCCTGGCGATAGCACAATCCAGCACGAAGTAGTTAGAATGCAACGGCTGAACAAGCAGTAGACCAAAATACATCCTTTGTTAAGTAAGCATTATCTTGCTACTCCGCTCAGCATCAACCTCATCTTTTGGCGCTTCAGAGCGACCTATAGTCACATCCTAACCACCGCGTTGTTCGACAGCTTGACTTGATACCAGGGGCAACTGTTTTGTCCTGGTATCTCACAACTTGTCCTCTATTTGAGCTCACAATTTGATACAAAAGCATCAAGAGTCCAGTTTTGTCCACTAGGGGCATGTCAACTACTCTTCGGTTAGGACTCGCACATTAGGTGCCAAATAAGGCATAGACCTATTGCATATCGAGCAAAACATTAGGATGAGAGTCTTCAACCAGGGGCATCCTAGCTACTCTATGGGGAAGTGGAGATCGTGCTGATAGTCCTTAGCCAAATCGCATTTCCACCATGGCATTACTAGCGCATATTCTGAGAAGTGGTAATCACTAGGACTGTAGTGCTTGCAGAAGCCTCAACTACAACTCACAACTATGGCAAGCAGCATCCTTGATAGTAGAGTGTCAATCTTCGCTTCAACATCAGGCATCCAACATCCTACAAACTGCATCAGATCACAACAGTTGCGGTCCAAGGTGCACTTCCCAACAAGATCTCCCTAGCAAACATTTTAGGTTGAACCAGCTGTTTAGGCACCTAGTAATTTTCTATCCCTATTTTCCGCCAACATACTCAGCATCTCGATACCAAGGGCATGTCAGCTACTCTGTGATATCACTCTCACGATACTAGGGGCATGTCAACTACTCTGTGATATCACTCTCACGATACTAGGGGCATGTTAGCTGCTCTGTGGTATCACTCTCTTTGATACTAGGGGCATGTCAACTGCTTTGTGGTATCTGTAGACACCCCGATTTTGAGGTGACCCAGGAAGGAGTATCCTTATGTTGCTTTGGATGTGATCAGCCCTTGAACCGAGCCCTAAACCCATTAGCCAGAGCCCCAATCAGACATTTGTGAGCTGGGCTGGCGCACTAAGTTGGCGCACCAAGCAGGCGCCCAGCTCTGGCTGCTGACCTTCCATCTTCCGGGCTGTTACCCTTGCAAACGAATGTGCCAATGAATATTCGAGGCTTTTCGTTTGCAAGACCCTTTTGTAACCTTCCTATAGACCACTATAAAAAGGCCCCTAGAGCAGCCATTCCAAGACACCCATTTTGTGAGAGAAGAACCTTTCTTTTGCAAGAGAAACACAACTTTGGGAGAAACTCTGGTGCTGAAATCTGAGAACAGATCTGCACTTTAGCAAGTT
>JAMKQA010070731.1:0-12775 GCA_024699735.1 Posidonia australis | reverse complement strand
GAGAAATCATGGAAGACCGATTTTATCGGGCGTGCGAGGGTGCCTAACACCTTCCTCGTGCGTAACAGGGATCCTTACCCGCATTCTGGTTATTTCGTAGACTTGTCTTTGTTGTTTTTTTGCATGATATTTCATGTATATGGTTTTCCTTGTCTTCCATAATAGATTAGGTGGCGACTCCTTTGTTTTGTTTTTTCCGACGTGATTTTGCTAACCGATTTCGCATTCTTTTGCGGAATCTCCTCGCCGGCATGGTTACAGGGTGTCTACACTGGGTAAATGCAATACATGAAAAACTAAATTAATTTGAAAGAAATGATGTATGGAATTTGGTTCCAAAACCTGAAAAATAACAAGTCATTGGAACAAAATGGATTTTTTGAAACAAACTAAATAAATTTGGGAATGTAGTTAGAAATAAGGCTAAGCTAGTAGCTCAATGTTATAATTTGGAAAAAGTCATCGATTTCGATGAAACCTATGCTCCTGTAGCTAGATTAGAGTCAATTAGAAAGTTATTAGCATATGTTAGTCATCTAGGATTTAAACTTTTTCAAATGGATGTGAAAAATGCATTTCTAAATAGAATTATTGAAGAAGAAGTATATGACTAATCATGTTTACAAATGCATTTAACAACCCCTTGGTTTTGAAGATGAATTTTATCCTAATCATGTTTACAAATTAAACAAAGCACTATATAGACTAAAGCAAGCACCTAGGGCTTGGTATGAAAGATTAAGGAATTTCTTACTTGATCAAGATTTTTCGATTGGTACTATTGACTCTACCTTGTTCATAAAGAAGTTAGATAATGACATTTTAATTATTCAAGTATATGTTAATGATATCATTTTTGGTTTGACAAATGAAAATCTATGCAAAGATTTCTCAATGACTACGCAAAAAGAATTTGAAATGAGTATGATAGGAGAATTACCTTTCTTTCTAGGTTTACAGATAAAACAAAATAAAGAAGGAATATTTATAAACCAAGAAAAATATACTAAGGAATTATTAAAGAAATTTGATATGGATCGTAGCAAAATAGCTAAGACACCTATAAGCACCTCCACTAAGTTAGAAAATGATGAGAATGGTCAAAAAGTGGATCAAAAACTATATAGAAGAATGATTGGATCTCTTTTATACTTAACAGCTAGTAGACTAGACATAATGTTTAGTGTATGCTTATGTGCAAGATTTCAAGCTTCACCTATGGAATCACACCTGAAGGCTGTTAAATGGATCCTAAGATATCTACAAGGATCAATTGATTATGAATTATATAATCCTAGAAACTCTAGCTCAGAACTACTAGGATATAGTGATGTCGATTATGTTGGATGTACAACAGATAGAAAAGGCACTAGTGGCACTTGCCAATTTATAGGACACTCCTTAGTTTCATGATTTAGTGAAAAACAAAAGAGTGTTGTACTTTCAATAACGGAGGCTGAATACATTACAACTGGTTGTTGTTGTGCCCAAATTTTATGGATGAAACAAACTCTAAAAAACTATGGTATAGCATTATCTACAACTCCAATTTTTTGTGATAATATAAGTGCAATTAATCTATCCAAAAATCCAGTTCACCATTCTAGAACTAAACACATAGAAGTAAGACATCATTTCTTAAGAGACCATGCTCTTAAAAATGATATTAAATTAGAATTTATCCCAACCAAGGAACAAGTGGTAGACATTTTTACAAAACCTCTTGATGAACAACAATTTATTAAAATTAGAAGAGATTTAGGAATCTACAAGATATCAGATATAGTACAATAATTTGTTAAAGATACTTTTTTCGGCACACCGAAAACTTTTGGACTGTCGAAATTTACTGAATGTGCTTTTGATCGGTATACCGCTCGGACTACCGATATTCTATCAGTTTTATCAGTTGAACCCTAATCCAGTCTATTATTTTTTCCGATCTACCAAAATCCCCTGTCCCAAAAATGCTAGCTTACATTTTCGGATTACCGTTTCTCTCTTTGATCTACCGTTTTTCCATGACTCGGTCTACCAAAATCCCCTATTCCAAAAATAATCACTTACTTTTTCCGGTCTACTGTTTTTCCCTATAATCGATCGTTTTCTCCTGATTCGATCTATCGATCTTTACCGGTCTACCGAAAACCCCTGTTCAAAAATTATAAATTTATTTTTCGGACTACCATTTTTGTCATTAAATCTACCATTTTCTCCTCATTCGGTCTACCGATCATTTCCAGTATACCGTTTTGTGCCATTTTCGTGACAAAAACGGACTACCGATAATTCTCGGAATGCCATTTTCGCCAATCTATATATACCTAACCTTGGGTTTCGACTCGTGTTTCACCTCCTGGTTGCCCGAATGACCCTCCTTCTCTCTTCCGACCTTGGTTCCGGACTTCTGATCTTCAAGAGAATCTTGTTGTCCTCCTTCCTCCTACACTCGTGCTCACCTATCTACCCATCCTCTCACATGGCGCCCAAAAAAGATCTGCACCGCCGACTCCAAATGGAAGGCAACGAAGGAAATCAGCTCCTCCTCATCCAATGAAACTCCAGATCAACGTTTCAACTTCATCAACGATGAAGCTCAACGTGCTCATAGTGAGCACTTTGCAAATCAAGAAGTTATCGTCGGAAGAAAGGTGATTTTCTCTGAACTTGGGAACATAGAACATCTCTTTGCTTTCCAAAGCCTTGTTCCATTCCTTGCATCTATTAGTGACAATAGATATTCAAATCTCACTGTGAGCCATAACACATACACCTCCTATCTTCTTGGCCATGACAATACATTTGATGAACAATTAATTGGTCAATTTTTAAAATGCCCTTTTGTGGCATCGACATTACTACCTCCATATATGAGTTAGGTTGATCTTATGTCGATATCAATAAAACCATATCCACAAACAAGAAATCAATATTTAAATCGAACAAAATCAATCAATTAACCAAAGAAGCTAGGATCATTGCATATATTGTGGTTGCAAACATTGTCCAAAAGAAGGGCTATAATGACGAGCTTAGTGAATTGACTTGCAAAGCCGCCTATGCAATAACCAAAAAGATTAAGGTAAATTGGGCTAGCATATTCACTCATTTCATTACCCATGTAAAAACTAAACTCTTCTATGGACCACCTCTCACCTACCTATTGTAACATTGTGACATTCCACTACACAATCAACCCTTTCTAGTAGTCAAAACCAATCCCTTAAGAACCATGGTCATTGCCAAAATGGAACAAGCTCTGGACAAGTCCAAAGCCTCAAAAGGTGTTCAGCCTACCTCTTCTAAGGTTCCTACTCCTGATACCTCAGACGAAGAAGAAGAATGGATTAAAGATCACATCTCCTCACTCTTCTCATCTCTTCAAGAGCACATGAATCTGCGCTTTGATAAAATCGAGGAAGTACACCAGTCATCATGCAACAAAATTCAACAACTTCAATATGATGTCGACTCACTTTCCTCTCAGCTCGATGATCACGCCATTGACTCTTACAACCGTTGGGAGCAAGTAAATGACAAGTTAGAAAAATATCATCAAGAGCTTTTAAAATTCCAACATCCTTTGCCTCCATTGGAAGATTGATCTACTCTTATTTTCTCCTGTTTTTCATGTTTTTGATTATGTATGAACCAATTATAGATTATGAGCTATGAACAATTATCAAATCTGATGTATGGAATGAAATTTTGTTTGAACTAGTTGACTATGACTACACTTTATGATAATTGATCAAAAATATGGCTTAAGTTACTTGCTTATGAAGTGAAATCTTACAACATATAACATGCTCTCACATATGGTTTCGTGTACTTACATATATTTTTGCTTATGACAAAAAGGGAGAGACAAATATTAACATACAAGTATAAGCATACATTCAAAACAAAAATTAAGGGTTACTATTGATAGAGGGAGAAATAAATTAAAAAGGGGTTGCTATTGATAGGGGGAGAAATTGAAAAAGGTTACTATTGATAGGAGGAGAAGAATTGAAAAATATTTACGGTTTTGTCATCATCAAAAAGAGAGAGATTGTTGGAAAAATGATATTATCTATTTATTTTGATGATACCAATATGAACTTTATGAATATTTTCAATGGTGTAAGAATGCCCTCAAGGACAGACATGAAGAAACAAGACAAGGCATACAAGACAAGTCATACAAGGCACACAAGATATACTCTAGAGAAAAGAACTAGAAGATATGAAGAAAGGCGAAAGAAGGACTTAATGGGCAAAATTGTCATTTTCGTTGTATTACATGAATTGATGTAATTCTTTATCTTTATTGATGTAATTTCTAGGAATGTAATAATCTCCCATCATAAGTCATCATCCTAGAAAAACAGGAATACCCAATAAAATACCCTTAAAAACACTAAAGAGAAAATTATTAAACTGAGTTCTAAAATGGCATACCAAATTCCTTCGACATACCAAAAATGTAAAAAAAATATAAAATTAGGGTTAATGGCTAACTGAATTTGAACGAGCTGTGCGAAATAGTTTTTGGTCAACTGAATTTATCCGGCATACTAAATTGCTCGACCGTTGCAGATTTCGGTCGATCGAAGAATTTCAGCGTACCGAATCTTCTATTAGTTGGCAAAAGATTTTCTTGTCGTTAAACACAATTAGAGCTAAGCTTAACACTATGAATCTTGGTCTAATGACACCTTAAATGACACACAAAGCATTCACAGCTATCATACTACTAGTGTTGCAAGTCTTGAGTTAAAATCCCATCCTTTGCATTCTCCATAGTCATCTTAAGCTTCCTTTCTCACTACATCAAACTTAGCAAGTGTTGGGAAATTATAAGAGTATTATAAGAGCTACTATTACAATCAAGTTGAGTTGAGTTCTTCTCCATGTGGGAGAAAAAATCACCGATTGTGGCACAAGTACAGCAATTGTTACTTGTAAACTTTTGATATTAAGTAAAAGGGAAAATTTCAAGTGGGGAACTTGAGGAGTGGACTAGGCCGGATTTGGCTGAACCACTATAAATCGTTGAGCACTTTCTATTGTTGTTTATCTTCATTGTGTGATTGCATCTTCATCTTATTATAATTTGCCTGAAGAATATTAAAATTAGACTACAAGTTAAAAAATTCTCTATTTAACCCCCTCTAGAGAAGCTTAAGTATCCTACACTTATGACTTTGCTCTAGGCGAACGAAGTCGTTGCTTGCTTCTTTTGGTTTTTTTCTCTAGGCAGACAAAGTCCTATTTGTTTCCCTATTTTATGACCTCACTCCAAGCAGACGAGGCCCTCTCTTCCTTGCTTGACAAACCCGACGATTTGCATGCCTTCTCTTTAGGCTAGTATCCCAAACTATGTAGACGACATCCGTCAATTGTCTCTACCCGGTTGGTAAGTCTGATACGTTGTCCATTCCTTCTCCTTCAGATTGGTAGCCGTAACTGCCCAAATGACAACCGTCAACTGTCCTTGCTTTTCACTTGGAAAGTCCCATGACTTGTCATGCCCCTAATCCTTTGAGCTGGTAACCCTATCTACTCAGACGACATTTGTCAAATTGTCTGGCATCCTAACTGGAAGCCTTTTGACTTGCCATGCCCCACTTCTCCTCAGATTGATAACCCCAACTATCTGACCAATAAGTCCGAAAACTTATCATGTCCCCTTTTGTCGGTTGATGAATGCATTAGGCTCATATGGTGTTCCTCCTTGTGCAAGTTTGATAACTTGTCACCCCCTTCTCTTCGGGCTAGCTAGCCATAAACTTAGCACCCGACAATGCATCATCATCAGCATTCAAAGTTCACATCAACATTTAGCATCACCGTATCACATTACATCTCATGTCATCACATTGCATACTCATAAATAAGCATAAGCTATACAATACCGCATCATGCATTCACATCTCCATTGCACAGAACCGACATACCCCTAGCAGATCTCAGTGCACATTAGCATAAACATCGCATTAGCATTTGCATTCTAGCATTGTTTTCGCACCCACATCTACATCTCGATAGTGAGTCATGACTTTTGGTGCATCTGCTGAATAAGTGATTCATCACCAACAGCAACTTCGCTCTCCCATGGAATCAAGCAAGGTTTCTTGTCAATCCTGAGCATCGGTCTTGTTATCCTCGACCTCACGCAAGGAGAGGCATATGTAAACACCTCGGTTTTGCGATCGCTCGTTAGTAGACTTCGCCAAAAGGATGCACTTTAGTCATAGCAAACCCAACCACTCCTTCAAAACCAGCCCACCATCTCAAGCTTACCCAAACCCTAAGCCTTCACCACACCACAAACCTCGAACCCATACATGGCCCAAATACTTAAGGAAGTAGGCTTATGATCCAATAAGTAAGCCCAACAATAGGTCAAGCATGATTCATCAGTGGTACCAATCAGCGTAACAAATCAACATGAGTATCTAGTGCGAAATGTTGGCGAAGTGTCCTTTGTCAGATTAATTTGGATAGAGGATTGAGTTCTCCTTTCAAGCAATGGAACACCTAATTCTTCATCCTCATTTTCTTACATAGATCTAAGCATGCACCATGGTATTCTAGGGCCATCATAACCCTATCCCATTATCAAAATTCTTATCCTACCCCCTAATACCATTTCAAACCGCACTTTCAAGCAAACCGTTATTGATCAACAGCAACATGCACTCCACCTTCTATAAAAGAGCACCTCTACTTATGAGATTTCACTCTCAATCTCTCTCACTCTGGCTGGCCTCTCTCATTCTCAGCTCCCTACACTTGCACCCTTGCATTCCCAACCATTGTCTGCAACCCACACTCCCAACATTAGCAACCCAACACTGCACAAAAAGAGAGAGAGCACCCTTGGTTGAGCATTTCCCACCTCCATCCTCTAGCTTCCCCTGAGTGAGTTTGAGAGGCACCCTTCCTAACTGAGTGTAGCCCAACTATCCTTGGCCACTGCTTTGTCCGACCATCATCGTCTAATTCCGAAGAGCATCGTCATGAGTTCCATCGGCCAAGAGCACACTCCAAGCTTTACATAGGTAAGTGAGTCTCCCTTGGCATAGTTATGTAGATGCAAGGCTTCTTTTCTTCTCTAGTTTTACTAACTTTTACGCCGAGTTTTCCATTCTCATTTTCGTTAACATCTATACATGTATTCGGGATTGGTTCATGGCTTCGAGCGAGGCTGACAGCCATTGAGCTCAAACAAGACTCATCCCTACATTGTTTCATTCATCGCTGGATCCTCCATGATGTCGGCTCAGGTTCGTGGCTCCTCATTCTGATCGACTGCCTCACCCATGGTAGATTGACTTGTCGATGTTAAGTGAAGTAGAGGACCCATGCATCCATGTTTTCTTCCACATGCACTGCATATTTTCCTTTCCTCCTTTCTTCCCCTTCATCCATCATGCGTTGTTTCAGTGCTTCAAAGGTCCTCGACCTTCTCCATGGCTACTAGACCCAATGGATGTCGATGCAATGCAAGTGAGGGTGGGGGAAGCAATGCATACCATGTTGATTTGTTTTCATTGCTTCTTAATGTCCTCTGATGTCCTCTTTAGCTTTGTCAACATTTCCTTGATCGGTTTCATGGTTTTCTCGTTGTGTTTTGAGTGATGATGTTTGCTATCTGAGACTGTCAAAATTAGGGCACAACTCTGTAGCGAATTAATCTAGTGTGATTATCCAACATGATCACATAATGCGATCATTCAGCACAAGTAACCAGCACACAAACCCAAATATAGAACTCAGACAGTGTTACAAAGCACTTGCTTGCTTATGTTGTTTCTCTTGGGTTTCTCACCTTCTGAGTTGACTCATCTACATGTTTTACGCATCATGGCATGGCATCAAGCATATTACTTAAAGGCATACATCATTTGGCATTCAAATGCCTACATTAACCACATATGTGAGCGAATCTAGCCAAGAAAGGCCGATTCATCAGGCGTATAGAAGTGCCTAACACCTTCTCCATACATAACAGGAGTCTTTACCCTTTTTTTGGCGCACAATGACCTATATGTCGCATCCATTTGGCAAGGATCACCGCATTTGCATGCTTGCACTGTTTTTATTGCATTTTTTTTCTTTATATTAGATTTTCCTCGTCTTCCATTTTTAAATAGACTCGATGGCAACTCCATTTTCCTTATCCTTATTGTTTTGCTTTCACTTTGGTGTTTTTTAGTTGAGTGTCCTTCCTCGGATTTACCATTTTGTCGTGGCCTTGTTGGTTCGTGTGTTTGGCCTTCTACGCCTTGCGCAAGCAATCACCGACATGGTCACAGTGATGCCTGTATTTCTTAATGGATAACATATTTGAATTTGCCCCTTGTAGCTGAAGACCACAAATGAATACAATCAGTGTGAGCGAGACTTGGTGAGGCGTGTAGCCTAGTTGACTGAAGAGGTTGAGCGTCTGTAGGCTTCTACTTCTCAGGTTTGCATTTACTTTTATGGCACAATCACTAACTTGAATACTTGTGTTAACCATCTGTCTTTTCTTTTGCAATCCTTGATTAGTTCTGCTCTGCCTCTAGATCATGCCAAGGAGATCTCTCGTCTTCAGGGCATGGTAAATACAACCATGTGTTTTTTTGCATATATCTCTTATTCAATTTTGACTGTAACCCTAGATTTTGCATATTGATACTCTTCGATGGGAGATGTCTCATCAACCCAACAATCATCTCATTGTGAGGTCGTTGGATCAAGTATTACAGCTAGAGGAGTCGCTTGCTCTTCAGAATGAGCAGATTCACAAGCTAGAGCGAGCCATGATGGGTGCATTGGAGCACACTTTACGGCTTAAGAGGGAGTTGGCTTCTCAAGGCCAACAGTTGGAGGAGGCACACTAGTTTGTTGAGGAGTGCCTTCGTGCTTTGGAGGAGAGGGATGCTAAGGATGAGAGGCTAATGGAGCAGAGGTAGGCCTCGTAAGTAGCTGATTCAGTCGCGAAGGTTGCTGAGATTAGGAGACAATTGGCAGTGGCCTAGGATGTATAGTTTGTTATTCCTTCTTTTGTTTCTTATTCTTGCTTATGTTATGGATTGATGTTTGTTCTCTATCTCCTCTTGTAGGAACAAACCACGGATCATGTTGTTATAACTCAGCTTGAGGTAAATTGAAGCACGACAGGCTAGAGGCCTGTCGTAGTAATGTTGCCTCTAGTCGCCTAGTTCCTCTTCCTCCGATGTTTGTATCGAGACATCCCTTTGGCAGTCGTCACCCATCGGTCGAGGGATCTCGAGCTACATCTCAGACTCCCTTAGGTGGTTCAGTGTGTTAGCCAGCTTAGCTTCCTGCAGCTCATTCTTCAACTCTCACGGGTGAAGGGAAAAATGCCCCATAGCTAATTTGTTTTTTTTCTTTTCTTGCACTTGTAACTTAGGAGTATGCCCTAGTGATTTTGTAAAATGATTATATTTGCTTATAAATGATGAGGATTTTTTGCACACTTGGCAAACATGTTAAATATTTCTTTTCAATTACCCTTCTCAAAGTTAAAAAGAACTAAAATGACCAAAGACTTGAGGACCACCCCCAACTAATGGACTTTAATTCAAATTAACTTAAAACAAGCGTATTCACATGTAATAACACATAAATGACAGAGCTGTGAAGACAGAGTTCACCTACACACTTTAAAACTAATTAATAGGGTCGTCGTCGTCTTAATGAGTTATTAACTTGATGAAACCACAACAATAGGTCATTGCAAGCAGAGAAACGGATAAGGACTCCTGTTACGCACGTGGAAGGTGTTAGGCACCATCATTCGCCTAATGAATTGGTCTTTCTGCACTTTTCCGCTCGTGTGTGTGGCAAATGTGAATGTATGCTTGCTTGTGTCTAAGACAAATGCATGTTTCATGCCATGCGAAAACAAACAAAATGCAAGAGGTAACAACCATGCAACCTAATGCTCAACCACGCTATACGAGTTTTAGACCAACGGTCCACAAGTGCTTGACACAGTAAACATCCTTTCCCTAGAGATGAATGTGAGAAATCAGAAGAACACAATGGAAAACAATGCATGCAATGCTCAGGTCATTATGTTAGCACGCGTGTTGTTTACTGTATGCCCTTGGGAGATATGCAATATGCAATGCATGGAAATCGATTCAAGACATTATGTTAGCACGAATGTTATTTACTGTATGCCCTTAGGCAATATGCAATATGCAATGGATGGATGTCATTAATGTATGCCCAAGTGGGCACGATGTTTAATGCTATGCGGATGCACATAAAATAGGGAAAACGCTGATCGAAACTTATTAAATGGAATTAAACATGAACATTTGTAAATAAATGGCAAGATATGCTCAAATAGATAATATGCAATGCCATGCAGAGGTTCTTATGAAGTATAAACAGGCTCAGCACACACTATGCAATAAACAAGTCAAACAAAGCAATTCTTTTGATGTCGCCCTTTTGTGCAGCGTCAAATCTGGTCGCCGCTTTATTAGGCGACGAAGAGTGTCACCACTCAGTCTGTTGGTCTAGCAACCCAAATCTGTCTTGGACAGATCAGACGTCAAACAAGTCCTATTAAGCAATCAAGTTTCATAGAAAATGTTGATTTTAATCGATTCAGATATTTATTTAATAATTTGATTAATCTGTGTTTGCTCAATCATGTAGATTCCCATGGCAGGGGTGAAGCGGATTTCAGGGATTCTAGGGATCACTTGGTAGGATTTGGGCTCTTTGATACTTCTCTTTGACCTTTATTAGGGTCCACCAAGAGGGTCTTGACTGCAGTTTGTTTCTCAAAAGAGGGGCCCATAATCCAAGATTTTGTCCTTATGGGTTGGTCCTAGCAAACCATAAAGCAATTAATAAACGCAAAACAAAAAGGTATCAAGTTTCTACTAAGGTTTGTTACAGACTTTGGGAGAAAGGTAAAGTCTGAAGCAAGGCCCTAGGACATCTTAGGTTCTCTAACCTGATAATCATAATCAGGTCAGAGTATGGGTAGGCGATTTGCACCAGCCTGGGTTCGCTTTGCTTAGTTGGTCAAACCAGATAGAGAGCCCTAAGGAACTATAACCTTGCTGTCAAGCAAATAGTTTCCACCCTATCGGTGGCTAGAAAACAATCATAGAAGCCGATAAAAAGCTAAAACGACAATGGACAAGAATATTATCACTTTTATTTATTCAAATCACTACTGCAGGCAATAAAAATCAAAGCCTGTAAGGAAAAATGTTCTGGGGATCCGTTGCCTGTCTAATAGGCGCCTGATCTTATCGCTTATAGGTCTCGCAACGAGACCAGTCACCTCTCGTTATGGCGACTATAAGTCGTCTTTCTCCTCTCGTATTTAGGGCTGCCATAGGGCTACAAGACCTGTTATCTCTCTCCCTCTCTCTCTCTCTCGTGGATGCATGGGTCTAGGGTTTTGGCGGAGGTTCAGTTTCTCTCTCTCTTCCTCTTTCTCCCTCTCTCTCTCTCTCTCTCTCTATCTATCTATCTCTATCTCTCTTGCATGGGTCTAGGGTTCCGACACGTTCACTGGTTTGTGGGTGATGGGGACAATTGTAAGGGCTTGGGCAGGACATGATTGGGATTGGGACGACTCTGGGATGTTAAGGACATAGAGGGCATGGTTGGTGCTAGGCTAGTTTGGTGTGAAAGAGCGGGAGTAGTATGTGGCTATTGGGTTGCATGGTGATGGCGGCAACCATGGGTTATGGGGTGTGGGCAGCTGGTTTCTGCGCATGGTATACATGGCTATTGGGTTTGTGTGGACTGTGAGCATGGAGGAAGATGTATGCATGTAGACATGGAAATTGGGTCGGGTCGGCCCTGGGCCGCCCAGCCCAGCACTGGCCCGGGAAAAAATCACGTGGGTCAGGCCATCGTAGGTCGTGGGCCGTGTCGGGCCTAATGGGCAGGCTCGCCAAGGCCCGCAGAGTAGGCTCATTTAGGCCTGCAAAAACACCCTGGGCCGGGCCGGCCCATGTACAGCAAAAAAAAACAAAAGGGACGGGCCAGGCCCGGCCCGTTTTAAAAAAAACACACAAACAGGGTCGAGCCAGCAGCCCAACCCGTTTTAAAAAAAAATTTTAAAAAAAAACACAAACAAGGCTGGGCCAGCAGCTCGACTCGTTTTAAAAAAAAAATTAAAAAAAACTTAAAGAGGGTCGGGCCAGGCAGCCCGGCCCGTTAAAAAAGAAATTAAAACAGGGTCGGGCTGAGCAGCCCAGCCCAAATATTTATTTTTTTGTAACGGTCCTTTGGACCGTTGCAAAATCCAACCGTTGCAAACAGCTAGATTTTTGGTCGTTGCTATGTTTTTTGTTTTTTTTTAAAATTCAATAATTTTATCCTATAAATACCCCTCTCCATTTATTTTTCTTCACAACTCAATCTTCTCTTACAACTTTCTCAACTACAAATTTCTTCCAATTTTCAAGTAAGGATTTTCAAGTGAAGATTTCACTATTTGGTTTTAATTCTGCTCGGTCTTCTGCTCTCCAGACTCTAGTCTCCATGCGACACTAGCTGAGCCAACAACATCAAAATTTCTTTACTTCTAATCCCTCCAAATTCTTTACTTCTAATCCCTCCTTTTTTGGGTTTTGGTTTTTGTGGGTTAAGGGTTTTATTATTTTATATTCATTTTTTTATATTAAAATGGAAAATATTGGTAATGTTGGTAGCCATGACTATATCCCTAGTATGGAGTCAGATCAGCCTCAGTCTACCCCAACACATACTTCACAGTCCACAGCCACTAAAA
>JAMKQA010070730.1:0-10921 GCA_024699735.1 Posidonia australis | reverse complement strand
CGAAAATGATCTAAGCTCCAAAGAGCTTCTATCTTGGCATGTAAGTTTGAATACATATATAATAAACTATTTTGCTTTCATAAAACCTTTTTCATATTTTCTGAAGTGATTATATAACATTTAATCACACATCATTTGTTATCATCAAAATGTATTTATAGATTTTCAACACCAACTAGCTGCCTACCCCACAGTACCTTCCATCCACCCTCCAGTGAATCAACTGAAATTGGCAGCTTGTACAGCCTTGGTCATTAACCTAACTAGGGATACCCACTAAGTCTCGTATGATTATGCCATAGAGATGTGCGAAGAAATCACTTGGTCAAGAAGGGCGTACAAACCCCCAGCTCCGGTCCCCAGGGCAAGCCACCCAGCACCGCCCCCACCACAACAAGCAAGCCAGCCCATAAAGCCCGTCATCGAGGAAACCACCTCCAAGTCTACCACAAGTACCACCAGTAAATCCCTAGATGACATCATTTCCCAGCTCAAGAAAGTCAAGGCTGACATATCCATCTAGGACCTTATCCATACCTCAGTTGAACACTAGGAGGCCTTTCTTCGGGTGTTCCAAGCAGCCCATGTATCCCCCACCATCAAGCCCATGCCCCTTGAGAACATGATAGGCATGATCGTAACGCCGCAGGTTATCTCCTTCTCCTCTCAAGAGTTGCCTTTAGCAGGTACCAACCACAACCAACCATTATTCATCATCGTATAATTTCAGAGTTTGCAAATTTCATTGACGTTGGTTGATAACAGCGCATGTTTAAGTATTTTCCCCTTGCATACCACAAACAAGATAGGATTCAAGCCTGAAGATATCACACTAGCCGTTAAAGGAATGACGTCCTTTGATAATAAGCACCATGACGCGTTGGGAGTCTTGGTCATCCCTCTAACTGCCGGTCCAACTCAGTTTGACATCGAGTTTTATGTCATCGATCTCGAACCCACCTTCAACCTTTTGCTTGGGCACCCTTGGTTGCACAAGCATCAAGTTATCCCGTCAACCCTACACCACATGATCATGTTCTACTATGGCAATGACATTGCCATTGTCATGGTTGAGAACTTTGGAAAAGATGAGGTTGACGTGGTCTCTTCTGTTGATCTACAGACTGTCCATTTTGATTTCAAGCCTTCAGATGTGCTTTATCGAGTTAATCGATTCAAACTTGTCAACTTCGTTTCAGATCTCGAGTGTCAGCTTTCTGACCAGTCACAGTCATGGTCAAGAACCTCTATCACCGATAGGGGTACGAAAAGGGTGCACCTCTTGGACGATACGGTCAAGGGATCCCAGATCCCATCAAAGCAAAGGAAAGAAGAGATCATGAAGGAATCGGTTACCAAGGACCACCCCAGAGCGTGCGCAAGCACCAGAGAATGCTTATCCCTCGAAATATGACTAACTTTGTTAGCACAGGTGTGATGGATCCTAACAAGAGCCCTTCCTTGACCATCACAGTACAGCAGTACTAGACTAGTTGGCAAAGTTGTCAGTAGGGTTAGCAACAGCATCACAGTCCCATCTAGTCACAACAGCAGGCCAGTCGGTAGAGTTGTCAATAGCGTCAGCAGTCCATGCATAGTAATCTATCAGTAGCAGCATCACAGTCCTTCCTATCCCCAGGCCCTTGGTGTAGTCATAGACTTACACCTATTATGTTTATTTCACCTCCGACGAGGAGTAAGGCGTGGCCATCGAGAGTCATGTGGACACCGTGCTGAATGACCTGGAAGTGCTATTCCAAGAGCAATTAACAGTCTTTGCAAAGGATGCAGCCGAGGAAAGCAATAATAGAAAAGGCAAGGCGGTAGTATCAGAGTCAGAGCTCGCCTTACCCCAAATTCACCAGAGTTCCCTAGCCATCACGGTCGTGGAGGAAGATGAGTCAATGGAGACTAGACCAAAGGAGTTAATCTCCAAGCAGTCGAGAGGTAGGTCTCTATGGTACCTACAGCACAATCCTTGCCTTGAGACAGGCGAGGGTCAAAAAAAAAGACGTTGAGGTAGGCTCCTCTGAGAGCCTAGGAGGCGGCCCCCAGAACAATCAATAGCAAGACATCCATCGAGGGGGAATTGTTGTAAATAATACCAAAAATAAAAAAAAAATCAGAAAAAATGCAAAAAACCCAAAAAAATAGTAGAATTACTGTAGCAAAGGGAGAAGGATAGTCCAATTCCCTAGCAGGACAGAAGAGCGTAGGTTCAGAATTCACGTAATGTGGCTACAAGAACACCAAAGTCAGTGTAACCCTTTTTAGGCATAGACAAGGGCAGGAGTCCGAACAGATCCTCTCCATCAACATCACCGACTCCACATTTGAGAGGGAGGTCCTGTTAGAGTTGATAGCATATGAGAAGGAGGATGACACAGGTGCCGATGATCTAGAAGATGCGCTAGAATTTCACCCCTACGACGATGATCCATACGGCCCTAATTTGCACGTCAAGGAGGACACAGAGCTGGTAAATGTCAGCATGCCTGGTGATGTTAAAGAAGCCCGCATTAGGACCAAATTGTCTCCACAGGTGTAACACCCATAAAATTCATTTTGTAATTATTTACATTATAATGAATTAATTCTCGGACGAGTGTTACTATTCCGAGGCTTGTTTGTGTGGTTTGATTTTAGGCTTAGGCCTTGTGGGTCGGCTTCTGATTGCGTGTCCCTGTGCATGGTTGGCACTGTGCATTGTGGCACTGTAAGTGTGGGACTCGGGTGTGGGTCTGTGTGGAGCCTGTGTTCGTGGGTCAGTTCGGGGAGCAAGTTGGTAATGTGAGTTGGGTTTGCTCGTGCGAGATGTGGTTTGGTTGGACACGTGGTTGTGCATGCGCTTAGGTACCACATTTGCATGGCTTTATAAGCTCATGCGCGCAGATGCATGACCAATGCAACTTGCCTCTCGTCCTTCTTTGCACGTTCTCCCTCCGTCTCGAGCACGCCACCTCTCTTCCTCTCCCTCCCCCTCCACTCTTTCTCTCTCCCTCCACTCACCCCCTCTTTCCTGTCTCCCTCACTCTCCCTCCCCTGTTTCTCTCCTCCTTGCATCTTCCTCTCTATTCGGTGTGCTCAAGGGACGATGGAAGCGTGTGGCAACTTGTAGCGGTGTATGGAGCTCAAGTGGTGTGCCCCTGTAGTCGTGTGAGCCCCGGCGAGGGTTGGGATCGTCAGAGTCAGCTGAAGGATCGTCGGAGTGCGTTTCTCATGTACGCACCTCCAACCCATGAATAAAGAGCATAAAAATAGTAGAAATTGATATGATTGCATGAAATCTAGGTAAATTTATATTCCTAGAATTTATTGTGATTTTATGAGTATTTATGGAGGTATTTATGTGTGTTAATGGTAGTAGTTGAGTTTTGGGTTGTTTTGCCTTTCCTGCCTTTGCGAATTTATATCTTGATGCATGGTGAATGATTTTTGGTTTTGTTTGTTGAGTTTTGGAGTAGACTCAAGGGTCTACACTTTATGTTTTATGTGAAATGTTTGGTAATTGCTTGGGGGTCTGATCGTCGGTCCCAGTTGGGTGATTTTGAATAGTAGGGTTTGGACCGTTTTCTAGATTTTCACAAAAATCGGCATACCGAACCATTTTGGTATGTCGTTTTTCTGTTAGTTTGGTCCTCTGGTCGAAATTTTGTCGTCCGATTTTGGATGGTCAACCAAATTATTAGATTTTGGTAGACTGAACCTGTAGACACCTCAATTTTGCAGGATTGTAGGTAATCTTCTCAAGAGTGGAATTTTGGTTGCTGGGCTCTCAATCACTTTTTCCCATAGCCAACTTGACATCTTAACCTAATTTCCTTCACAAAACTAGCCTAAGCCTCTGTTTTAATCTAAAAACCCTAGTGGACAATTAATACACTAAACTATATCCTAAACCCTAGTTGTATCTCAAACCTACTCAAACCCATGTAAATCCGACAAACCAAGCTAATAGCCTAAAGTTTAATTGCACCCTAAACCCAAGCAAGCCCACCAAAGTCCACCAAACCCTAACTACTCTAACTAACATCCACTCAACCTAACTAAGCTCCACCAAGCCATCCTAACAAACTCCCACTTAAACTCATAACAACTCTAACAAACTCATATAATATCCTAAACTAAAAACCTTAACAACTCTAACTACCCTCCACTCCATTATAACAACTTCAACAAACTCCTATAACAACCTAAACTAAAAACCCTAACAACTCTAACTACCCACCATTCCATCATAACAACCTCAACAAACTCATATAACAACCTAAACTAAAAACCCTGACAACTCTAACTACCCTCCACTCCATTATAACAACCTCAACAAACTCCTATAAAAACCTAAACTAAAAACCCTAACAACCTAACCATGCAAGTCTATAAATACCCCCCATTTGTAAAGAGAAAAAAGGGGGAAGGTGGAGGAAAACTTGGCAAAAAAAGGAAAAGCCAAAGGAGACTACCAAATTAGAGCAACCAAAGCAACTAGAGCAACCAGAGGAGCATCAAGTCACTGAGGAGACTCAAAGGAGAATCAATTCAGAGCTCAGGCCAGCTTCGGTCACCTTCTTCGGCGAGCTCTAGTGATAGAAAACAGTCCACACCCACTGCCAACGCAGGTAAGACCCTAATCAAGTTCAATTCTATTGCATTTCATCCCCTGAACCTTCCTCAACCTCCCTGGAGTTGTTCCAGTGGAGGAATAAGATTCTTGGCAAGAATTTCAAGGTCTGTAGGTTGTTGGACCCATTTTTGGCGAGTAAGGTGGGGACACGAATCCTCTGTGTGATTCATGTCCTATAGAGTGTGGAGTAGATAGGCCTTCCTCCCTCGTGCTTTTCCACCTCTCTGGAGGCTACGACAACCCCTCTGGTAGCCACTGGGACTAGCTCACCGCCCGCAGCACTCGCCGTCGTTGGACAAGACGATGCACAGTGAAATTAGACTGTGCATTTCACACATTGTAGCTCCCTATGAAGCATCAGAAAACCTTCCTCTCCACTCCCTTTGGCCTCTGTAAGTCCCAAAACACCGCTCCGAGCCTCGATCACCTCCCGCAGCCAACCTCGCTGGAGACGATGGCGAGCTAGGTCGAGGAAGGAACTCACACTACCGTTCTTGCCTCCAAGTAGTGGAATCACCTCCTCTCCGCACCATCAACCTTCCAGGAGCATTGGATTGCCACTCCACTGCCCCCAGTAACTCCTTCTCTGGGCTCGACGCCGGTGAGGGAGGTAGGGGAAGCTTCTGGCCGTCCGGAGCATGATCGAGGCTAACAGATCCTCTTCCCTTTCTTCCCTCTTGCTTATCTAGTATTTGGATGCAAGATCAGGTGTTGAGGAAGCCCTGGATGGCTTCCTAGGCAGTCGTCTCCGGTGAGGATCATTCATTGGCGACCATCGTGTTTTTTTTTAAAAGTTTATTTTAAAAAACTCTTTCTTCTTTTCTTTTCTTGCATTTAGGTCCCTGCACTTTGCATCTTAATCCCTGTATTTATTTGTAAAACGTTTTAATAATGTTTTGTTTTGGGAAACATTCAGATTGGCCCCTGCACCTTTTTTATAAACTTTCAGGTTCTTAATCTTTGACATAAAACCTCAAATTTTGTTTTCCTTCATCTTTAGTCCACTGATTTGCACATTAAACCCTGTATTTCTTTTAAATTGCACTGAACACATGTTTTTCTAACACATTTACAAATCAGACCCTGAAAATTCATATTTTCACCCATAAGTCCACTAATTTGCACATTTAACCCTAAATTTCTATAAAATTTAACTAAGCACATGTTTTTCTGGCATATTTACAAATTAGACCCTAGGAATCTCAAATTGTACCCAAAATGCACAGTTTTGAACATTTAACCCCCCACCTTCCATAAAATTGCATAGAAATATGTTCTTTAACACATTTGCAAATTAAACCTTGAGTATCCCATTCTTTATCCTGAAATATGTAATTTTTGCACAGAGACCCCTGGAAACTTACATATTTCATCCATGCATTCATTTGTACATCTTGAGACTCTTTTTCATATATATATTCTCATGCATATCTTCTTGTTTCTTGCACAAACATTTCAAGCTCTTTCCAAACTTATTCTTGACATTGTTTTCCAGATTTCTTCCGAGTTTCATGGTTTCAATTTGATTTAGATTTTCGTCGCCCGAGGGCATACATTAACAGGCTTGACAATGCTAACATGGACCTGAAGGAGGATTATTTTCTCTTATTTGATTTTTCTCGAATTTTCCTAGTTTTCACGGTTTTACGTGATTCTTCCTGAACATTTCCGATATTTACATGATTTTCCTCATCGCCTAAGGGCGTACAGTAAAGTGGCATTTTCAATGCCTACATTGTCCCTTGGATTATTTTCCTTATCACTTCTATTTTATTCATTTTTTCTTGAAGATTTGTCATGTTTTCGCATTGATCTTAGGCATGTGCATTAGGAGTAGACAAGCATACACACATAAGGTCATGAGCAAGTGGTTAACCTCGAAAGACCAAATTCTTCAGGCGTATGGAGGTGCCTAACACCTTCCTCATGCGTAACAAGAATCTTTACCCTTTCTCTAGCCCACGGCAGCTAAGTGTTGCATCCATTAGGTACGAAGCACACATACATTCATTTGCATCATTTTCTTGCATTCATATGTATCTTGGTTTTCCTCGTCTTTCCATTAAAAGATTAGGTAGTGACTCCTTTTTCTTCTCCTTTTCTTCTCCTTCTTTAGTGATTATGAGTCGAGTCTCCCTGCTCAGATTCACCATCTTCGCCATGACCATATCGGGATTCCTCGTGTATTTCCATGTATCATGGAGTCGTGTAGGGTTCCACCAGCATGGTTACAGAACCATTTTTGGTATACCGATTTTGGCCTAATTGTTGACTGTTGACCTGATTCGATTGACCAATCCAGATCGATCTACAAAACAACGGATTTTCGACATGCCGAATCCCTTTTTTGGCATGCCAAATCAGGGCCCAAATATGTTTATAAAATGTGATTTTTGAGGGTTTTCTCAATTGGTTTGTTTGTCCCTTAAGGTGAGATTATGGGCCGTCAGTGGTGGTCCCTTGGGACACCTGATGTACCATTTTACAGAGGTTTTGGAAGAGTTTTAAAAGATATAAAAATGGTTTCAAAGAAATGATTGGCCCATTTTGGAAAATGGTTTTTCTGGTTTTTTGTGTGCGAGCCGAGATAGTGTGGAATTGTGTCGTCGAGACCAGGGAATGTAACGACATTCTCAGGTGGTCAAGCGCATGTCCCTAGTTGAGGTTGGGGGGTCGAAATACCTAAGGCTGAGGGACATCGAATCCTGAAGGTATGAGACTCTTTGATGTCGTCTCAAGGCTAGGGTTGTGGCCCACGAATTGAGGTGTCTTGTGGCATGATAGGGAGGTATGATACTCCTACTGTTGCTGTGAGCACTAAGGCTTGGGTGTTGTAGGGTGTGGAGGTATGACACTCCCTCCTGAGCATGGTGTGTGGAGGACGCCTTGAGGAAGCGTACCCTGTGGTGGCCAGTGCGGGTGGGACACATGCCTTGTAGCTGGTAACATCTTGAGAGATAGGACAGTCTTCCTAGAGAGGGGTTGGCTTGGTGAGGGTTCTCCGGGTAGGGAAAATTGCGGGACAGTGATCGCTCCTACACAGGGTGGCTACACTGTGATAGTGCAGAACGCCGTGGTCGCTCCTCGGTGGACTGCTTGTGCCCAGAGTGTGGTTACCTAGCGCCAGGCTTCCCGACTCACTATGTGTGGTTTTGGCCATCGAGGGCCTTGCTTATGGTTATAGGTTGGTAGAGCCCCGGTTGTAGTTTTAACCGGTGTGGGCCTGGTTTGTGGGGTTTTAGAGAAAATGGTTTGTGAAATGAATTTAAAACAAAATTAATTATGGTTTCGTTTTTCCACCGTTTTTCGTAGGGTGCGTGCTGGGTGACTTCTGTCACTCATGTGTTTTCCTCGTGTTTTTGGGTTGCAGGTGCAGTCATGCAGAAGGTTTAGCGTAGTCCATATAGATCGAAGTCTCGTAGCCGCACACATAGGTTCCTGGTAGTTTAATATCTTCTGTTTAACTTTAGTTTCTTGTAATTTAACTTGCTTTAAATTGTTATAGGAAATATGGGGCGTTACAACAGGCAAGAGTAGAATTCATCACTTTCTTGAAGGAATACAATGATGTCTTTGCTTGGAGTAATGATGACATGGTCGGACTGGATATTGAGGTAGTAGTGCATACCCTATCGCTAAAGCCGGATGCCAAGCCAATCAAGTAGAAACTCAGAAGGTGGCGCCTACAGTGGCTTCTCAAACTCAAAGAGGAAATCATGAAGCAACATCAAATCAAATTTCTCAAAGTCGTCCTTTATCTAGAATGGCTAGCTAATGTGGTCCCAGTATCGAAAAAGGACGGACGGGTTTGCATATGCATCGACTATAGTGACTTCAACAAAGTAAGCCCGAAAGATGATTTTCCACTGGCTCACATTGATATACTAGTGGACAATACCACAGGACATAAGATGTTATCATTCATGGACGGCTTCTCAGGCTATAACCAGATCAGAATGGCGGAAGAAGATATAGAAAAAACATCATTCATCACCCCTTGGCGGGTCTTTTGCTACAAAGTAATGTCGTTTGGACTCAAAAACATGGGTGCAACGTACCAAAGGTAAATAACAACTCTCTTCGTCGACCTCATGCACCAGGAGATTGTGATATATATGGACGACATGATTGCTAAATCTAGAGAGTCTAAGGATCATCTTGCTTGCTTGAGAATGCTATTTAATCGCCTACAGAAATACAAACTCTGGTTGAACCCCAACAAGTGTGTATTTAGCGTTGCATCTGGAAAGCTCCTTGGATATATAGTCAGCCAGAGGGGGATTGAGGTTGACTCTAACAAGGCCAGAGCCATCATCAACATGCCCCTCGACCACAGAAAAGGAGGTCCAAGGTTTGCTAGGGTGACTACAATACATCAACCGCTTCATCACCCAGCTCACTCCCATATGTGAACCAATATTCAAGCTCTTGAGGAAGAATGCCTAGATCACCTAGAGCGAGGAATGCCAGGCTGCCTTTGACAAGATCAAGCAACTGTTAGCCAGACCGCTAATTCTGGTCCCACCGACTCTAGGACAGCCTCTACTCCTCTATCTATCGATCACACAACATTCCATGGGCCTAGTATTGGGTCAGCATGATGAATCGGGTCACAAGGAAAGAGTGGTATACTATCTGAGTAAGAAATTCAATGACTATAAGACCAGGTATACCACTATTGAGAAGGTTTGTTTACCCCTTGTCTAGGTCGCCCACTGCCTAAGGCATTACATGATGGCGTACCCCGTCCTATTGTTATGACGCCATGACCTAATGAAATACCTTTCTAGAAGCCAACACTGGTGGGTAGATGCGTCAAGTGACATGTGTTGTTATCCCAATATAACATCACCTTCGTCACGTAAAAATCGGTGAAAGGGCAGGCCCTAACAGATCACCTGGCTGACTTACTTTTGCTGGAATATCAACCCTTACAAACCCAGTTCCTCGATAAGGATATATTGTTCGCCATGGATGACTCAAAGCCTAAAGAATCAAAGGACAAGAAGCAGTGGCGTCTCTACTTTGATGGAGCAGTGAACAAGAAAGGCCAGGGCGTACGGGCAGTAATAGCGACACCACATGTGTAGCTCATCCCATTCTCCATGAAGCTAGCATTCCGGTGCACCAATAATGAGACAAAATATAAAGCATGCAACCTTGGCTTGTAGGTTGCGTTGGAGCATGGCATACAGAAGTTGTGGGTCCACGATGACGCCCTGCTGATCATATCTCAGGTGAACGGGTGCTGGAAAACGAAAGACCTGAAGCTAGTGCCATATCACTCATATCTCTTGAAGCTCATGGTGGAATTCAAGGACATTTCCTTCTCCTTCATGAATAGAGCCAAGAGCGCATATGCGAACGTGCTAGCAACCTTGGTATGTTGGCTATCCATACCAGATGACCACGTGGTGGATGTATCAGTAACCCGAGTGGATTACCCTGTGTATTGCATGAGCATAGAAGAAGCTGATCCACCCGGAGAACTCCCCTGGTACCATGACATCAAGGTTTACCTATAGACCAGAGATCTTCCACTGATGCCTCAGCTACTGATAGAAGGGCCATGCTGCGGCTTGCTTCAAAGTACGTGCTCTGGGTCGGTTACTTGTATAGGAGATCTTACAACCAGATGCTTCTGCGGTACATGGATAGAAGAGAGGCCAACACACTGATGCTACAGATACATGCTGGAGCAAGTGGCCTACACATGAACGGGATTCTGCTAGCCAAGAAGATCATACTACAAGGCTATTACTGATCGACCATGGAGGTAGATTGTTGCCAATTTGTCCAGAGATGCCATAATTGCCAAATCCATGGGAACCTGATCCATGCTCCCCTTCACCAGCTGCATAACATGTCTTCGCCATGGCCCTTTTCAATATAGGGGATCGACGTCATCGGGGCTATCTATCCTACAGCATCCAATGGGCACTCCTTCATCCTAGTAGCAATTGATTACTTCACTAAATGGGTGGAAGCAGTTTCCTACAAGACAGTCACTACTAGGGGTGGCAACGGGTTGGGTCTGGGTCGGGTCTACCTATACCCAGACCCAGACCCATCATATTTCATGGGTCTGGGTCCGGGTCTGGGTCTGGGTCTGAAAATCAAGACCCAGACCCAGACCCATGAAGATAATGGGTCTGGGTCCAGGTCTAACGGGTCCAACAATCTTTTTCCATTTTTTTTGAAAAAATTAACTTTTCATTTAAACCAAAAACATTGTAAATAAACAATAACAAGATTAAAATGTTAAACAATAACACGTTAAACAATAACAATGCTAAA
>JAMKQA010070727.1:0-10637 GCA_024699735.1 Posidonia australis | reverse complement strand
AGTTAAGCTTAGTTATACGTGTTAAATAATCTCCTTGTATGCTATTTTTCATTAATCTGTAAAAACCGATCTAAGTAAATTAAAAAGTGTTAATTCTCTATTCAGTCCCCCTCTAGAGGAGCTATCCGATCCTACAGAGGTGGCTTGTGTGGTTTGCCGGAGGAGGCAGCTTCACTGGGGGCGCAAGGAGGCTCGCCGGAGTGTGGAAGGGTTGCCGGAAGGTTGAGCCAGGTACGCAACCCCTATCCCTCCTCGTTTCCTTGTGGTTTGATTGAGGGAGTAAACTGCATGAAAATGACCAAAAATGCATGTAAAATCGTAGAAAAATAGGGAAATTGATGAAAATGAGTTGGAATGCATGAAAACATAGATATCATGCGGTCAGGATTGAAATTTGTAGGAATGTGCAAATTTTTGGGATGAGGGCTATAGTAGCCGTTTTAGAGCTATTCCCCTTTGTGATTTTCGTGTGAATCACATAGTTAATGGATAGGGGAATGGTTTAAGGGGTTTTGAAGTAGACTCAAGGGTCTACACCCCATGATTTATTGGTATTTTGTGATGTGTGTTTGGGAGGTCCCATCGAGGCTCCCACTTCGGGTGATTTTCATCAACCGAAACAGGGGAATGCACTGGTTGCGGGAATTTCGGTATGCCGAACTCATTTGGTATGACGAAATCCTGACAGATAAAGCCAGGATCCCTGGTTTCGGCAGATCGAAATCTTTCGGTCGACTGAAATAGGGGGTTTTGGTATACCGAAGGAATTCGGTATACCGAATCAATGATTTTCGGTATACAGAATTCCAATTCGGTCTACCATTTTCATCCCCTGGCCCATGTGATTAAATGGGCACAAATAATGGAAATAAAAGGTTTTAAATGGTCAATGAACATGTGTTAGTGGTGTTTTCTCCATGCAAATGGCATGGAGGAATATAAAACACAAATAAGTGGATTTGGGCATGGTTTTAGGGTTTTAGACCCTATAAATGAATAAGATGGTTGATTGTGTGTGGTTAGGGCATGAGACCCAACTTATAACTTTTAAAGCATGATTTTAAATGAACTGAGTTGGGACCCAGTGGATGGTCAAGTATTGCATGGAAAACAGATTCCTACAATGGAAAATAATGAAATGGAAATGGTTTTGAAAAGAAAAGCTTAAAGAGTTTTGAAAATGAAACATTTAAAATGTGTAAAGGAACCACAAGGGTTGGTGTCGACAATGTGGTAGGAGTATGAGGCTCCAATGAAACCAGTTGCCAGATGTGACTGTGGTTGCCGAGCTTGAGACGGTGTAGGCTGAGACTAGGTCGTTGAACCTAGTTGTTCGGGTCACCGAGCTCATGACAGTGTAGGCTAAGCCTAGGTTGTTAAACCTAGTTGTTTGGGTCATCGACGGTGTAGGATGAGCTTGGGTCATTGTACCTAGTTGTTTGGGTCATAGATGGGACATTAGACAAAGACGTATCCCCGTGCATATATGAAAGAAATTGAGGCCAGTTGGCTGGGGCGGTGGCATCCTGCACGGGAATTTCATCGAGGTAGTGCAGGAAGGTAGGGGAAAGGATGTCCTCGCCTACTGCTTGTGTGCCTAGTTACCCCTGATCAAGGTAACATCAGTAAAGAAAAATGGAAATGTATAAGAAAAACAATGTGATTTGAGAAATGAAAAGAAACGTGGTTTGGCTAGGATTAGACTTGTGAATGGTCCTAAAATCCTAGAAAAGAATAAGAATTGTGGTTTTAGCCAGTTACCAGCCAATAATTTCCGTTTTGGTTTTGAGCGCTGAGAGGCAACGTGTTTTAGACTGGTTCTGGTCAAAAATGTGATTTCCTCCAAAATATGAAAAGGTTTTGGAAAGTATAAAGAAAGAAAGATGAGTTTTTGAGAAAGATAGTGATTTTGGGAAAAAATCTCAGGTATTGAAAAACAAAGGACATGTTTTGGAAAAATGGTTTCCAAATGTTTTGGAAAGAAAATTTTGAAAAGGGTTTATGGAATTGGGAACAAACTACGAAGTGATTTAAATGAAAAGAAAAGGGTGTTTTAAAACTAGATTTTCAAAAGAAAACCAACTTTGAAAATTAAAAGCGGAGTTTTAATAGTTTTGCAGAGATTTTTGTGGTTTTGTGTGTTTGGGGCATGTATTAATTTGGATTTTAAGTGGATTTTGATAAATTTTGGTTTTAATTAGGGTTCTACTTAATTAATTAGGGTTTTAAGTGGATTTAGGTGAATTTTTTTAATTTTGGTTTTAATTAGGATTTTACTTTATTAATTAGTTTTTACTTAATTAATTATGGTTTTAAGTGTTTTTAGGTGAATTTTGTTTAATTTTGGTTTTAATTAAGGTTTTACTTGATTATTTAGGGTTTTAAGTGGATTAAGGTGAATTTTGTTTAATTTTGATTTTTAATTACTGATTTTTGCTTGGATTAAGTTACAGTGGGCTTGTGTGGGCCTAAGTGGGCTTGAGGGTTTAGGGTTTTGGTGGAGTTAGGATTTAGGGGTTGTGGTTGCAACTAGAGCATCTTCTAAAGGAGCTTGCTGCCAAGTGACTACAAAATCAGGGTGTCAACAGCAAGCATTCATTTACATTCATCCTTTAGCAAACGAATCAGACTAAAAAGTTCGAGTTTCTTGGGCGCACGGGGGTGCCTAATACCTTTTCCGTGCGTAATAGGAATCCTTACCCTTTTCTCTGGTTTATAGATATTTGGACTTTTCATTTGCATCACATGCATTTATCCTTTTTTGTGTTTTGTTTGTGGTTTTCCTCGTCTTTTCCTTAAAAGATTAGGTGGCGACTCCAGTTTTCGTTTTATCTTATCTTGCACCTTCAACTTCTGGCATGGCTATGGCCTCCTCCTTTGGTGCCCTCTGCGCCAATCTCTCGGGCAGGCATGGTCACACATACATATTTAAATGTTAGAAAATCATAGAAATTATAATAATTATGGAAAAAATAATGATAATATTTATACATGTTTCGTATGTCATATTAAAGCTTGAGATGACAAATTATGTGGAGAGAGACATCCATGATGCTAGTCACCTACATTACAGGGCCTAGTCTCATCTAGTTGCCAATCTCAACGACGACAAGATGTAACGCCTCCAAAACTAGCGACGAGAGTTGTTGCCTGTCGTAGTGGCAACATTCTGATCTTTTATAGTTTACACTTTGTCTTTTATTTTAATCCACAGAAATACTACAAAAACTCCATAAAATCATAAAACATTTTCTTTAAGATCAAAATACTCAAATATACCACTAATTTGAGTAAGATAGGAGTGCCAACTCTGCCACACCTGATAACTCACATCGAAAAATATTCAAGGGGCTTGTATTTGCCACTAGTTTGGGTGAGTGAAATCTGCCACAACATATGACCTTTAATCAAGTAAAATTGTAAGTCATGGAAAGTTTGGAAAATATGTTATAAATCCTTTGCCATGTGATTTTAGGCACCTCAAGGGTTCCTATCCTAGATGAACATTTGGAAATACAAAAATGAGATATCTACAGTATCGAAAGTCATGACCCGTGGTCGGAATGTAGATGCGAATGCTAAAATGATGCTAAAAACGCGAGTATGTAAACAATGGTGAAAACACAGATGCTGAGATGCAAAAACAAGTGTGAACACAATGTTGAAAACACGAGTGTTGACAATGATAGGATGCTAAAATGTGAAAACCAATGTGAATACAATGTTGGGGTGCAAATACTGGTTCTAATGATGCGTGTTGATGTGGAAACACTATTGGAATGCAAATGAGTGTATAGTGTGTTAATGCTTGTTAACGATGATAACCAATGTAGACGACACATGCCGAATGTTGATACTGAAATGTGTTGAGCTCTGTTGGGGATATGCGTGGCTCTACACGATGCTAATGCGAATGAAATGTTAAAATAATGATGGAGGATACTGCGCTGAGCAAGTAGTGCCATGGAAGGGCCACTGGCACTCAAGCTGTGGGAGGCATGCCGAGCATATGATGCCAATGAGGTGATGTTGCAGGTGAAGTGATATGAAGGGTGATGCATGCAATGTTGGTCACACAATGCGAAACATACCAAATCGAGCAGGCAGTGCTGAGGATAGGCCACTAGCACTCAATGCTGTGGGAGGCATGCCAAGCACGCGATATTGCTAAGGTAATGATGCAGGTGAAGTGGTATGAAGGGTGATGCATGCAGTGTTGGACACGCAACGTGAAACATACCAAATTGAGTAGGCAGTGCTGAAGATAGGTCACTGGCACTCAATGCTATGGGAAGCATGCGAAGCATGCGATGTTGATGAGGTGATGATGTAGTGTGACATCTGGGCCTGATTATCCATTTTTAACTGTAAACCATGTAATTAATTGTAATATTGCTTAAATGGTTTATTAATGGATAATCTATTGTTTCTTGGATGTGTGAGCTTGTGGTTGGCTTTCTGTGCACCTGTTTGTGGTTTGGGACCATTGTGGAGTCCAGTTTGAGGATGCACAGTCGCCTCGATTTGTGTGCATGTCTTTTCTTCATTTTCTCTCCTTTCCTTTTTCTCTCTCTCACGAGCCATGCCCTTCCACCCTCTTTCCCTGTCTTCTTCTTCCTTTTCTTCCACCCGTGCCACCAGCGACGGAGGCCCGTGCCTCCCCGTCCCTTCCGACGGGATGGATGGCCAGTGCCAAGCGAGTGGTGGCGGAGATAAAGAGAGGGGGCAGGAGTGGGTAGAGGGAAAGCGTGGCAAGAAAGGAAAAGGAGAGGAGAGAGGAAGCAGAGGCGCGCGAGCCGGGAGGAGGAGGGTCTGTGTGGGTGCTTCCACCGGGGGCCGAGGTTCACTGGAGCTTCGTCAAGGCGACACAAGGGTGCGGTGAACTCATTGGAGTCGCATGGGTTGCCGGAGAGGTACGTGACCCCTTTTCCTTTCCTCCATTCAGTGTCTCCTTAACAATGGGTTAATTGCATGAAAAATCAAGATAATGCATGAAAAGTTGTGGAAAAATCATGAAATGATATAAATGTGGCATATAGCATGAGAATGTAGATATCATATGGTTAGGATTGGTATTTGTGGGGGAAAATGCATTTTTTTGGGGTTGAAGGCTACAGTAGCCGTTCTTGAGCCCCTTCCGCTTATTATTTTCGTATGAAATGTATGATAGATGAAATCATGAATGGATTGTGGGGTTTTGAAGTAGACTCAAGAGTCTACACCCCGTGATTTACTTGTAATTTATGGTGTATGTTTGGGGGGTCCGATTCGGACTCCCACTTTAGGCAAATTCCGTCACTAGAAACAGGGGTGTGCCCTACCTACGTGGAATTCAGTATGCTGAATTCATTTTGGTATGTCGAAATCCTAGTAGATTAAGCCAGATACCTGATATCGATAGACCAAAAACACCCAGTCGACCGATTCAGGGGTTTTCGGTATACCTAAAATATTCGGTATACCGAACCAGGGATCATCGGTATACCGATCTGGAGATTCGGTCTGCCGATTGTGCCCTGAACTTGGTATGTATTGATATGGTTTTACATGAATGGAAAAAATGGTTTTAAAGGTGTGATGAGCTTATGTGAATGATGTTTCCCCATGTAATGAAATGGAGGAATGTGGAACCCAAACAAATGGATTTGGGTGTGATTTTGGGTTTTGATCCCATAAATGAATGAAAAAGATGGTTTTATGTGGTTTTGGGCATGAGACCCAATTTATGATTTTAAAGCATGATTTTCATGATTTGCGTTGGGACCCCAGTGAGGGTCGAGTGTTGCAAGGAGACAGAGTCCTGCAACGAAAGAATGGAATGAAATGGAAAATGGTTTTGAAAGAAAATTCAAAGAGTTTTGAAATGGAACACTAATAATGTGGTTGCCGAGCTCATAGCGGTGTAGGCTGAGCTTGGATTTTCATACCTAGTTGTTCAGGTCACCGACGGTGTAGGCTGAGCCTGGGCTTTTGAGTCTAGTTGTTCGGGTCACCGACAGTGTTGGCTGAGCCTGGGTCATTGGACCTAATTGTTTGGGTCACCGATTGGCGCGTCAGATAGAGACGTATCCCAGTGCACATATGAAAAAAAAAAGAAATTGAGGTCAGTTGTCTAGGGTGGTGACAGCCCGCACGGGGAATCTCACCACGGCAGTGCAGGATGGCAGGGGAAGGATGTCCTCGCCTACTGCTTGTGTGCCTGGTTACCCCTGATCAAGGTAACAACAGTAAAGAAAAGTGGAAATGAATAAAGAAAAAGGAAAATGTGTTTTGGTCAGGATTGGGCTTATGAGATAGTCTTAAAATCCTGAAATGAAATGATGATGTTTTAACCAGTTGCCAGCCAGTGTTTATGATTTGGTTTTGAGCCCGAGACGCATTGTGTTTTAGGCTGGATCTGGTCAAAGATGTGGATTTGAAAATGAGATTTTGGGAAGATATTCCAAGTATTGAAAAAGATATGTTTTGGAAAAATGAATTCCAAAGGTTTTAAAAGAAAATGCAAAGGTGTGGTTTTGAAAAAAAAAAGTGGTTTTGGAATGAATTCCCAAATGTTTTGAGAAAGTCAAGGGAAACATGGTTTTTGAAAAAGAGCATGTTTTTGGGATTGAATTCCCAAGTGATTTCTAATGAAAGAAAGAGGATTTCCAAAAGAAGAATTAAGTTTATGAAAAATCAAAGAATGAGTTTTATGGTTTTGCCGAGATTTTGTGTGTGTTTAGGGTACGTACTAGGTGACTTAGATGTCACTCACGTGTGTGTAGGCCGCGTGCAGCCGAGTTCCGGTGCAGGAGTTGGAGCTTTTAGCCACACATTGTGATCCTGAAGGTGAGCCTTAGTTACAGTTATTTAATGCTTCTGTAATTAGTGTAATTATGCTTGATACTGTGTTTTGGTAGCGTGCCCAAGATCAGGGCATTACAGAGTGGTATCAAAGCTAAGGTTACACTTAGTGCACTGGCTTGATGATGTCCGGTCTAGTGGCTCCCTAGGACTGCACAATAGAGGGTTGTGCACCTGAATTTTTGGATTGTTGTGTTTTGTGGTGCTGGCAGGAAGATGTCTCGCCAAGGCCGCAGTCGTGGCTAGACCCCTGTACCCGACTCCAAGACGGGAGAGGCTAGTGCATGGAGGGGGATGAGACAAGAATTTGGCGAGATGATGCAGGGTTTCACCCAATCCTTTGGCAGCAGTAGCAAGGATGAGGCGAAGGGAGACCTGTGGATTAAGCAGTTCCGCCAGCTTGACGCGTGGACTTTTAATGGGCGCAGCACACCAGAGGAGTGTGAGGCTTGGTTCCAGGAAGTGGAGAAGATCCTTGAGGGGATCGAGTGTCTAGCAAAGAAGTGGGTCTGGATCGCAGCTTTCCAGCTCAAGTGCGCCGCGGATCAGTGGTGGAGGACAGTGCGCCGCACGAAGTTTTTGAATGCGGACCTGCTGATGATCTCTTGGGATGAGTTTCGAGAGGTATTCTATGAGAGGTTCTTCCCTGAGCATGAGAGGGATAAGTTGGACAGAGAATTCAGGAACCTGAAGCAGGGTAGCCTGTTTGTGGCTGAGTATGAGTCGTCCTTCCTTCGGCTAGAGCAGTTCTCTCAAGCTGCAATTTCTGAGAAGAACAGAGCCAAGAGATTTGTAGAGGGACTGATCCCTGTGCTGAGATCCAGAGTTATTGGCTTCAGATGCTAGACTTTAGTGGAGGCTGTTGAGCTTGCCAACTGTTATGAGGATGACCGTAGGCTGTTCTAGGAGGAGTATCCCAAGAAGGAAAAGGGGAGAAAGTCTGTCTCTCATCCTTCTGTGCTGGATCGGGGCGTTACAGGTAGTTGAGGTGGTATTAAAGGTGATGCATGCAGTGTAAGGCACACATTGCGGAACACACCAAACTGAGTAGGTAGCATTGAGGAGAGGTCAATGGCACTCAATGCTGCGGAAGGCATACTCAGCACCTTGTGTGGGATGTGATGCTGGGTGTGCAAAGTTGGGGCATGATGTTTTGATGCTAAAATTGGAATGTCAAAATAGTGTTGGTGTGATGCGTATGTGTAGACACCTCATTTTGGCAGCCATTCGCAGCGTATTTTCTCCGGAAGAGCACGCTCCAGCGGCAATGAGGCATTCCACCCCCATTTTACCCTAAACTAATTGTAACACCCTAATACAACCTTAACACTTAAACCGAACCAAACAAACCCAAAACACCAAGCCCAACACCAGCATCCAACCTGTGTGCCTTGTGCCAGTGGGATGCGCGGCCTGGTTACGTGGCCTAATCGTGCGTCGTGGATACGCGGGAGGATCAGGGCTGTCCTGTGTGAGTCGCTCGACCCATCGCTGTCATCGTACCTGCTATGAGTTACGGCACCGCGTCGCTCCATTGCTGCCTCACGTGCCTAATGCCTCTATGACCACCACGTCGCCCACACGCAGCCACGGCCATGCCCTACCACCCTACCATGCCCTGGCCATACCATGCCACCGCCTGAGCTCGTTGGTGACCGCAGCACACCACCCTGCCTGCACACGCCACCACCTCCTCAAAAACGACCTCCCATCTGCCATGAGCCCTCTCTCTTGAATCTCTTGCCTCTCTCGGATCGGTTGGCCCCTCTAGAACTCAACTCTGAGCTCCAGCCATCCCAAGGCCGTCATCACACCTCCACTCTGGCCAGAGCCTCGGTTCCACCATCTTCAGCCACCACACCAGCTCGACATTACCTCACTAGACCTTCCACAAGTCATTCCTTAGCTTTCTGGACCCACCTCGGTAGCCATCGTGCGCCAATTGCCGGAGAAATGTCGCTGCGAGCCGCCGCCAAAGGGGACAACCCATAACATACAGGTAATCTCCTCCCCCACTATAAAAGCTTTATTTCTTCCTCATTATTGTCCAGCATCTCCGTCATGTTATCCCTTGCATGATTGCATTTCATCTCACCATGCATACACGCCATTTTCGTCGTCTTCCCCACCTCCGGCGACGCCAAATCCCAACTCCAACGACGTAGGTGGGGGGAAATATCCACTTGGTCATCCATGCATCCAAGCATATAGGAACAATCCCTAGCATCCCCTCTAGCTTCCCATGCATAACATACATTTTTGCATCATCGCATGTGGGTTTGCCAATTGACAAAGCTCGTAGCTTTTTTTTGTCTTTGACGGGCGCGTTGTGGTTGCGCGTGTGACATGCGTGGTTCCCCCAGGGACAGAGCAAGCTGTCGAGCTAAGCTTTGGCACCACCCACCTCATTCATTTCCACAACATATATCCACGCATCCTAGGTCTTAGCCCATGGCATGCATCTACTCATGGTAGTCCTGTCTAGGTCCCCATGCATCCATTTAGTCATTTGCATTGCCATATTTCCCCTAGAGCAAGGGCAAAACTCACTAGTTCGCTGCCCTATTCTGTGACTAGTATGTGCGCCCTGGTTGCGCGACAGGCTTGCGCGATGAACATGAGCAGTTCTGCCAGGGACAGAACAGGCAACTGGCCTAAGCCCTTACCCTCTTATCCCATCCATTTCCACTGCATATCCATGCATCTAGGCACATGCACTTGCATCTACATTAATCATGCTTATGACTTATGCCATCATGCAT
This sequence comes from Posidonia australis, assembly GCA_024699735.1. Lineage (NCBI taxonomy): Eukaryota > Viridiplantae > Streptophyta > Magnoliopsida > Alismatales > Posidoniaceae > Posidonia > Posidonia australis. Next base: position 1,032 of record JAMKQA010070727.1, on the reverse strand, counting down.
GATACACCACATTGCTCACTCTTAGCACTTCATATTTAATCACATAAATTCATATCACCATACAACCTTGCCGACGGTCCAGGATTCACATAACGTAGCTGAGCCCATTAACATCAAACTTGCACCCCATTCGCATCACTTGCATCGGCATGGCATATGGCATACATCCATTTTAGACTTAGCAAGCATGCATGATCATTTGCATTAGGCGACACACAAGCGAGCGAAATCCTAGAAAGACCGATTTCTCGGGCACATGGGGGTGCCTAACACCTTTCCCATGCGTAACAGGAGTCCTTACCCTTTCTCTGGCCCGCAATGATGAATGTGTTACATCCATTAGGCATGAGCATGCACACACATTCATGCATACATTTGTATTCATTTTGTATTATTTTCCTAGCGTTTTACCACATCCAGTTTTCCTCGTCTTTCTGGCTTTTAAAAGATTAGGTGGCGACCTCATTTTCGTCCTTATCGTTTCCTTTTTTCGTGTTTTCTTCGGTGTCTTTGAGTTGAGTGTCCTTCCTCGGATTCACCATCTTCACCGTGACCTTTTTGGTCCTTCGTGCGCTCCCTCGCCGCGAAAGGTTGGTTCCAGTATGGTCACAATAACTGACGACTCCACTGGAGATACAAGACTCTAGCTTTTGTTTTTCTGTTTTTCACTTGTTTGTCGTTTTGTCGCCATATTTGTTTGCATTTATCATTACATGCTTGCTATTACATGGCTTTTGCTTGTTGAGTGTTTTTTCCTTTACACACTTGCTATGCCACAACACACGCACATGCCATGTTACCTGTCTTTTGATGTGATGGATGTTTTCTCCTTTCACCATCATGTTTACACGACACACGCACATGCCATGATCATGCCTTTTGCCTCACTACAAGAAAAATTAGATTTTGCGAGGACAAGCGGCGAGGACTTAGTGAGGAAATGTCCTCGTAAAAATATAACGAGGCGATATAGCGGGGAGCTTGCGAGGAAATGTCCTCGCTTAAATTTAGCGAGTAGATAGCGAGGACATT
>JAMKQA010070721.1:0-10007 GCA_024699735.1 Posidonia australis | reverse complement strand
GCCTGAGTCGGAGACCTATTTACCCATGTGTGATCCCGGAGTAGATGACCTTCTAGGAAGCACTTAGTTGGTGAGAGAGGGCATGTTAGTTGCATCCAACGTACTAGTGCTCGAGCGTGAGTTCCTTAGCTACTGCTCGAGCGTTGTTGCCTTGGCTCCCCTATTTACGACACATCGTTGCTGATCATCTTTTCCTGAGCTACCCGTCACTTTGACAATAGCTCGTCCTAGGATTCATCCCCTTGTTCGCCACCGTAGCCCGATTCTCACCCGTTCTCGGTCAGCTATGGCCCAACGTATTAGTGAGTCCCTTCCCGCCGCTGTTGTTCCTGAGGGCACCTCCTTTGTGGTCCCTCCTACTCTTGCTGTGTCTCCAACCATTCCTTCTATCCCCTTCGTGCATCACGAAGGTTCTGTCCCCTATCCTGTAGGACATCCATTAACCCTAGCCAGTCTAGAGCCAGTCATAGAGTCCACCTCAGTGACCCCAGTTGGGGTTCCAGATGTATCACTGATGGCCCCACCACCTCAGGGATCCTTCTCTTTTGGCGCTCTGCCTACTATGGCAACCCCTCTCATAGATTCCTTGTCTCCAGGGCAACCTACTTCCGTCCTATCTGTATCTCCGGAACCTTTGACTGTCCCATCCCTTGCCATCCCTGAGGGACCTCCTACCGGGCAAGCAGAATATCTGCTGGCTCTCGCTCAGAAGATTGAGAACATGGCCTTTGCCATCCAGTCCACTATCGATCCCAACATTCCTGAGGCTCCCCAATAGCCTGCTCCATTATTCTAGGCATTGGCACCACCACCTCAGCCTTCACCCTAGCTCCTCATTTCACCCACATTAGGTGTGACACCACCAGCCCAAACACATCACCTCATTGCACAGCATTCAACTCCAACATCTGGTGGTCAACCCCTTGGGTTGGCTGGAGTGCAGCATCCTCAGAGCCTACAGCCTAGCATCGTGCCACTACAGTAGCTGTTACTCCCACACTCAGCACCCACTACCACACAGTTCGCTATTCATCCTTCTTTTACACACCATCAGGTCCAGGAACCGTCACTTCCACAACCACACTCAACACTCTTGCACGGATATGCCGGCCATCACGCTATAGCACCAGGTGGCATGATTGTGGATCCAAAGGAGCACTCAGGTGCGACCCACACGGCATATGCGGCTCTTCCCCCGGCTGCATCGTCCTTATCGGCAGCAGCACCAGATACCCTTCATGCCAGGGTGGGTGACTTGGAGAAGGCAATTCAACAAGTGCGGGGAAGCGATCGCCAACCCTACGGATTCCGAGACCATTGTTATTTCCCAGAGGCGACACTCCCACTGCAATTCCAAATCTCGGATTTCGAGAAGTATAATGGAAAGGGTTGCCCTATTTCACATTTCGGGCATATTACGGAGATCTCGCTTAGCTTCAGGTTGACGAGAGGCTGTTAATCCGCCTCTTCCAGAAAAGTCTCACTGGACCAGCCCTCAAGTGGTTCACATCACTTGACATGGGCTCAATTAAGACTTGGAGTGACCTCTCGTAGGCGTTCATGGACCAATATGCCTTTAATCTCGACTTGGTCCCAAAGAGGGAGGACCTCGTCGCCATAAAACAGAAGCCCAACGAGCCATTCGGGGTGTATGTCGGCCGTTGGCGTGCCCTTACATCACAAGTAAAGGATAGACCTTCCGACGAAGAGTCTATCGAGATCATTATCCGAGGAGCGCAGCCAGATGTTGGAGCTCTGTTGAGCATTCAACTAGTCACCACCTTCCCATCCCTGATTCGAGCAGGCGCACGCGTGGAGAGCTCCCTCCACAGAGGAAGCTTTCCTACACTCGCCACATTTGCCAAACAAGCCTCATCCCCGGATTACTAGGCGAGCAACAGCACTCGCAACGGCACTGGCACCAATTACCCTAAGAGGTGGGATCCTCCCAAGCCCGCAGTCGCATACGTAGGGTCAACTGCCATGCCCGTCAATGTGGTGAACCAACCAAGCCTGAATCAGTTAGTTTATGCACCTACACCAAGGGCACTGCACACACCACAGATCACTACCACTGCCAAGCCGGTGTATCCTACGGCACCGGTTTGGCAAGGACCTTGCCCAGGGCAGAGAAGGCTTCCACGTGCTCCATGAAAATATACACTACTTGTTGAGCCGCTGAGTGCCATCCTCCCTAAAGTGGTGTCACTCCTAAAGCTCCTGGAGATCCGCCCACCACCGAATCCTCTTCCGGTGTGGTATAACATGAGCCTTTTCTGCAATTTCCACCATTGCGCGGGCCACTCGACAGACAATTGCATGGCTCTTCAGTACTCCATTCAGGACTAGATTGACAACTAGGTCATCGTCATTGACACTCAGGAGGCACACATTGCACCTGCACCACCACCTGCACAGGCACTAGCACCACTAGCCCATGCAAACATTGTCAACCAACCCATGCCGGCGCATAACAGCTCTGCAGGCGCTGGGACCTTAGGAATCCATTTCATCTCCATCTCTTGGCTTGCGACATTTGTAGTGGACCCCTCTGATCTGATTCAGACTGTAGATGAGCCTTTCCCTACCCATCTTTATCGTTTGAGCCGTGCCGGTTCCAAGTCAGCTGTCAACATGATACGGTTGATCGCTAGGGCAGAGCGTACCACCGCACCGCCAACTGCGCACTCTAGGTCATCCATTTTCCTATTAGCTCGACCCATGCCTAGTCAGCCTGTCCAGCCTATACTTCTGTCTCCTGTTCAATACCCGATTCAGTCTCTAGTTCAGCCTCTTGAATAGAATCTTATCCAATCTTCGGTCCAACCTTTTACCTAGATTCTTGTCCCATCTCTTGTCCAGAATCCTATCCAATCTCCTGTCCAACCTCTTACCTAAACCCTATCCAATCTCCGATCCGACCTTTTACCAAGATTCTTGTCTAATCTTTCATCCAGAATCCTATCCAATCTTCGGTCTGACCTTTTACCGAGATTTTGTGCAATCTCTTGTCTAGAATCCTATCCAATCTCCAGTTCAACATTTTACCTAGATTCTTGTCCCATCTCTTGTCCAGAATCCTATCCAATCTCTTGTCCAACCTCTTACCTAGATCCCAATCCAATCTCCAGTCCAACATCATACCTAGATTCTTGTCCAGAATCCTATCCAATCTCCTGTCCAACATCTTACTTAGATCCTATCCAATCTCCTATCCAACCTTTTACCTAGATTCTTGTCCCATCTCTTGTCCAGAATCCTATTCAATCCATTGTCCAATCTCTTTCCTAGAACTCTGTCCAATCTGGTATTCAGCATCCTATCCAGTATCTTGTCTAGTCTCTATTCCAGCGTCTTGTCCTGCATCTTATCCGACCTCTTGTTAAGCTTCTTATCCAATATCTTGTCTATCAGACCCCCTCGAGCCAATCAGTTTCATTCCGGCTCTCGAGCGTGTCAGTTACTTGACTGTTCGTAGCAGCCCCCTTCGGATGATCGAAAACATGTTTCGCAAATGGGGATACAAGGAAAGAACACCACTCGAGCGACACGGCCAAGGAATCTCCGAGCCCATCCAGGCGGAAGAAAAGTGAGAGCTCGAGGGATCAAGCTACGAGTGATAGCTGCACGTAGACGGATAGTCGCGCACCAAGAGGTACAATCAGATTTTATTCCATTGGACCCCACTAACATTGTCAATGCAGGGGTACTTGATCCTAATCAGAGTCAAGCTATTGTTGAAAAGAGTCAATGTCAGATGGTGTAACCACAGCCTTAGTCATCGGAAGTCGTTTCAACAGCATCAGTCACCTCTCCAACAACAATCCTAGAAATTGTTGTGCCAACAGAGCCATAAGTACAGTCCCACCAAGCCTTGGACAACAGTTACATCGATCTCACAGTCCAGATAAGCTAGAGGCAAAGCAATTCAGTCAATGAGCAAGTCAGTAACCTAAGACTACCATCTCAAAAATAGTTATCAGCCAATGGAAAGGACCTTGAGTTAATCTCAAGAGGAAGGCTAGGCGACATCGTTCCCATTAGCTAGCAGTAGGGTATCTGCCAACCAATATCACTTCTTTGTACATCAAAAAGCACCGGAAGTTGAAGCAACAAATCAACCCGGTCAGTCAGTAAATCTCACGGTCCAAGAGTCAAAGGTCATTCAGCAAGGCTAGTGTCACCAATAAAGAACCATCAGACACAAAAAGCATAGTACATTCCCTCCGTCGACGTCACCAATCCAACCTTCAAAGAAGAAGTCCTATCAATGCTCATTGCTTATGAAGAAGAAGATGATGACTTGGAAGATGGCGAAACACTTGAATTCCAACCTCACGACAATGCTCTAGAGGAACCAAATTTACATCAGGCAATCCAGTCTTGTGAGGCATACATCTCCCATACAGTCGAGACGAATCCCGACCTAACCTTGCATGGTCCCTACATCATCAAGCAAGTCTATCCCGGAGGCGCAGCAATCCTCAAAGGCATGGACAGCGTCGAGTTATTTGAGCCTGGCAACACATGTTATCCGAAGAAACTACCAATGAACGGAAGGCGTGTGTCCTAGCCTTGCAATGTATCCTTTGGCCTGTCATGCATCGTCATCCACTACTACGTCATGCATGCATATTTCAAAATATTCAATGATCCAACTGCATCTAATCCATAACATTCGCCTTTTTATGCTCACTCAGTAACTTAAGCATCCAAAGTTGCAACAAGCCATGCATAAAGCATCAGCATCTCATCCCGATGACGAGAATCGGAATAGCTAGCCTACTTGAGAAGGGTCTACACCTCTTCAGTTGTCACTACCCAGACACTCTAGCGAGTGAGGGAGCCACCATCCAAACATGGTTAGGCGAAGTGTCCAAACACCCACGGGGACTTACGCCTCCAAAGGGAGATAAAATGTTAGGAGTGAGCAAGAGTGTGAGCCAAAATAAAATAGAAAAATAAAAATATCCACAAAGGCATAAAAGAAATAAGAAGACAGAAGTCGAAGTCAGAAGCTAGCCCTAACAGAGAGAGGCAAGTAGGCCAACTCTATCCCTACCCCTTACCTTGGGGAGGAGCCGAAGCAAGCATCCCAAAGATCCTAGCAGACCAATGGACTAGCCACCCCTTGCATGAAATCCAAGTAGCCTAAGTGAGTAGCCACCCCTTACATAAAATCCCAGCAGCCCCCTCCATATCTGGATGCCAACTACCCCCAAGCTAGCTTTAGAGCGAGCCTACAAGCCTAAGAGGGAGAAAAGAAATAAGTCAAAAACCAGAAAAGTAGGTCTAAGTCCCCGAGAGTTTGGCACGAAGCCTAACCTACTAAATAATCCACCCAAGAGAGCCACCAATAGCCTAGAAGTCCGGGTAGTGTTTGGTGAACCGAGGTCTTTCACTCTTCACATAGCAGGCATGATTAGCGTTCCAACTTCATTATGAGGGATGACACAACATAACACCATCATGCTTGCATGCATTACCACTTGTCCACTTTGCAAGGTCCCGCTAGGTCCCAAACTAGGGGCACGTCAGCTGCTCTTCAGCCTAATACCTAGCAAAGGATATCGTACACCAGGGGCATGTCAGCTGTCCTGTTGGTTAAGCCTTCTTGGGACAGTATCTTCGTCCAAAACATGTTGTCTGCTCCATAGCTCAAGCGCGGAAGTGAGGACAACAATAGCACTGAGCCTCTAACATTAGAGCGAAATCAGAATATCCATACTCCTCTAATCAGCAAGAGAGAGCGCACTCCATAGTCCAATGCCAAAGCCAAACTCCCAAGAAGTCAGCTAGTGACACCATAGTGAACCTGGGGAGATGTCAAAAATAGCCAGCAAGACTGTCTTCCTTGAGGAGGCAACAATGCCCTCGTGAAGCCCTTACCCAGCCATGCAGTGAATATCAGTGTAGAATCAAAGCAGTAGTTATCTAGATCAGCCATCATCAAATGAACAGATAGAGCAGTCACACAGCGAGCGAGCAAGGCAGTGATGATTCAGGACGCACCCACCAGCAAGGGTTTGTTGGCGAAACCAACTATCCAGGCTTTAGCTTCCTCAGTTCCTTTCTTTCAGCAACGTCCTTATCCTCCTGTTACCAGGGGCATGTCAGCTGCCACTTGGTTTTTTTCTTTGACAACATTCCTTCTGAACTGTCACCAGCCATCTCTCGGTTGAAAGTATGCCCATCCAGCCATTTGGACGACAACCCCTCTGTCAACAAGTTCGCTCATCCCTTTTTCTCATATCTCCTTTAAGTCCGGCGGAGATTCGAGTTCTGTCTGACTCCTTTAAGACCGGAGGAGTTCTGTGCCGCTGATTCCTGGCCTCCAAGAACAGCTCTTAGCTCTTTATCTCTTTTTCTTGAATCCCCTTTAAGTTCGGAGGAGATTTGAGTTCTGTCCCACTCCTTTAAGTCTGGAGGAGTCCTGTGCTGCTGATTCCTGGCCTCCAAGAACAGCTCTTATCTCTTTTTTTCCTTTCTCTCGTGTCTCCTTTAAGTCTGGAGGAGATTCGAGTTCTGTTCGACTCCTTTAAGTCTGGAGGAGTCCTATCCTACTGATTGCTAGCCTCCAGGAACACCTCTTAGCTCTTTTTTCCTTTTTCTCGTATCTCCTTTAAGTCTGGAGGAGATTCGAGTTCTGTCCGACCCCTTTAAGTCCGGAGGAGTCCTATGCTGCTAATTCTTGGCCTCCAGGAACAACACTTATCTCTTTATTTCTTTCTCTGGTGTCTCCTTTAAGTCCGGAGGAGATTCAATTTCTGTCCGACTCCTTTAAGTCCAAAGGAGTCTCCCGGGTCGCTGGTTCCTGGCCTCCAGGAACAGCTCTTTGCCCCTTTTCTCGTGTCTCCTTTAAGTCCAGACGAGATTCGAGTTTTTTCCGACTCCTTTAGGTCCGGAAGAGTCCCGGGTTGTTGATTCCTGGCCTCTAGGAACAACTCTCTGCCCCTTTTTCTTGAATCTCCTTTAAGTCAAGAGGAGATTCGAGTTCTGTCCCACTCCTTTAAGTCTGGAGGAGTCTTGTGCTGCTAATTCCTGCCCTCCAGGAACAGCACTTATCTCTTTTTTACTTTCTCTCGTGTCTCCTTTAAGTCTGGAGGAGATTCGAGTTCTGTCCGACTCCTTTAAGTCTGGAGGAGTCCCGGGTCGCTGGTTCCTGGCCTCTAGGAACAGCTCTTTGCCCCTTTTCATGTGTCTCCTTTAAGTCCGGAGGAGATTTAAGTTTTGCCCGACTCGTTTAGGTCCGGAGGAGTCTCGAGTTGCTGATTCCTGGCCTCTAGGAACAGCTCTCTCCCCCTTTTTCTTGAATCCCCTTTAAGTGCGGAGGAGATTCGAGTTCTGTCCCAATCCTTTAAGTCCGGGCGTGTCCTGTGTCGCTGATTCCTAGCCTCTAGAAACAGCTCTTAGCTCTTTGTTCCTTTTTCTCGTATCTCCTTTAAGTTTAGAGGAGATTCGAATTCTGTCTAACTCCTTTAAGTTAGGAGAAGATTCGAGTTTTGTCTTACTCCTTTAAGTCCAGAGTAGTCCCGGGTTGTTGATTCCTAGCCTCTAGGAACAGCTCTCTGCCCCTTTTTCTTGAATCCCCTTTAAGTCTGGAGGAGATTCGAGTTTTGTCCCACTCCTTTTAGTCTGGAGGAGTCCTATGTCACTTATTCCTGGCCTCCAGGAGCAGCACTAAGCTCTTTGCCCTTTTTTCTCGTGTCTCCTTTAAGTCAGGAGGAGATTCGAGTTTTGTCCGACTCCTTTAGTTCCGGAGGAGTCCCGGGTCGTTGGTTCCTGGCCTCCAAGAACAGCTCTTTGCCCCTTCTTCTCATGTCTCCTTTAAGTCCGGATGAGATTCAAGTTTTGTCCGACTCCTTTAGGTCCAGAGGAGTCCCGGGTTGCTGATTCCTGGCCTCTAGGAACAGCTCTCTGCCCCTTTTTCTTGAATCCCCTTTAAGTCCGGAGGAGATTCGTGTTCTGTCCCACTCCTCTATGTCCGGAGGAGTCTTGTGTTGCTGATTCCTGGCATCCAGGAACAGCTCTTGGCTCTTTTTTTCCTTTTTCATGAATCCCCTTTAAGTTCGGTGGAGATTCGAGTTCTGTCCGACTCCTTTAAGTCCAGAGGAGTCCAATCCTGCTAATTCCTGGCCTCCAGGAACAACTCTTAGCTCTCTTTTCCATTTTTCTCATATCTCCTTTAAGTCTGGAGGAAATTCGAATTTTGTCCGACTCCTTTAAGTCCGGAGGAGTCCTGTCCTGCTGATTCATGGCCTCCAAGAACAGCTCTTAGCTCTTTTTTTCCTTTTTCTCGTATATCCTTTAATTCCGGAGGAGATTCGAATTTTTTCCAACTCCATTAAGTCTGGAGGAGTCTTGTACTACCTCTTGCTCAACTAGTTCGTCTATCCTTCTTTCTGAATCATCACCGGCTGCTTCTCGGTGGACATATTCGGTATCCTGCCCTTCGAACTATCACCGATTGCTTCTCGGTCAACTAGTTCGTCTATCCTGCTTTCTAAACCGTCACCGCCTACTTCTCGGTGGACGTATTCAGTATCCTACCTTTCGAACTGTCACTGATTGCTTCTCGGTTGACTACTTCGTCTATTTTGCTTTCTGAACCGTCACCGCCTACTTCTCGGTGGACGTATTCGATATCCTGCTTTCGAACTGTCACCGATTGCTTCTCGGTTGACTAGTTCGTCTATCCTACTTTCTGAATCGTCACTGGTCGCTTCTCGGTGGATGTATTCGGTATCCTGCCTTTCGAACTATCACCGATTGCTTCTCGATCGACTAGTTCGTCTATCCTATCTTTCTGAACCGTCACCGCCTGCTTCTTGTTGGACGTATTCGGTATCCTGCCTTTCGAACTGTCATCGATTGCTTCTCGGTTGACTAGTTTGTCTATCCTGCTTTCGAATTGTCACCAATTGCTTCTCGGTAGACTAGTTCGACTATCCTACTTTCTGAATCGTAACCGGCTGCTTCTCGGTGGATGTATTTGGTATCCTGCCATTCGAACTATCACCGATTGCTTCTCGGTCGACTAGTTCGTCTATCATGCCTTTTCGAATCATCACCGTCTGCTTCTCGGTGGACATCTTCGGTATCCTACCTTTCGAACTGTCATCGATTGCTTCTCGGTTGACTAGTTCATCTATCCGATTTTTCAAACCGTCACCGCCTGCTTTTTGATGGACGTATTCGGTATCCTGCCTTTCGTATCATTACTAGTAGCTTCTTAGCTAATGTTTTTGCTATCCTGCTTTGTTAGTCGCTATCAGGTATTTTCTAGATGTAATGCCCTTCACTCGGGCTGATAGCCCTAACTATCCGATTGACGACTGTCATATTGTCATCTCCAGGTTGATAGCCCTAACTATCCGACGTTGAGTCTGTCAACTCATCTCCGGGCTGATAGCCCTAACTATTCAGCGATGAGTTCGTCAACTCATCTCCGGGCTGATAGCTTTAACTATCCGGCGATCAGTCCTTCAACTCACCTTCGGGTTGTGTAGACACCCCGATTTTGAGGTGACTCATTGATAAGACTCCAGATGTTGCTTTGGATGTGACCAATCCTGGAACCAACCCCAAACCTATAGCAAGCCCGCAACCCAATTAGAAAACCAGACCAGTAGGGGAGAGCACTTAGCTGGCACACCTAGCTAGCACACCTACCTAGCAAGCACACTTCCTTGGCACACTTAGCTAGCACACCTATCTAGCACATTTATCTAGTGCACATACATGTCGCACATCCCAGGCGCACACCACTTCGCAGGCTACGGGCTGCTGGCTTTCCACCTCCCATGGCTGTTACCTCTAGCAACGAATATGCCATGGAATCTTCCAAGCTTTTTGTCTGCGAGGTTCTCCCTATTCCCATGAGTTACCCATGAGAAAATCCTATATAAGGACACCCATAGGCAACCATTAGAAGAGGTTAGAAATCCTGAATTCAACCATTCTGTTCTGAGCCAGCTTCCTGCACGAGTTTCTCCTTCTTTCCAGCA
>JAMKQA010070720.1:0-12413 GCA_024699735.1 Posidonia australis | reverse complement strand
TGGGCACCCTGGATTCGCTCTGAACCCATGAGAGTGCTCTCTTGCATCTAGGCATGCTTTCTTTATGCTCATTTGCACGTTTCAAATGCATAAATTCTCCTCTCCTCTCCTCTTCCATCTCTCGATGCCCTAGTGGAGATTCCCAAAGCTCACAGTCCATTACATGGTTGTGAGAGTTGAGGATCGCCGACAGTGGACCATGGAGGTCGGGAGAAGAGGTTGGGCACCCTGGATTCGCTCTGAACCCATGAGAGTGCTCTCTTGCATCTAGGCATGCTTTCTTTATGCTCATTTGCACGTTTCAAATGCATAAATTCTCCTCTCCTCTCCTCTTCCATCTCTCGATGCCCTAGTGGAGATTCCCAAAGCTCACAGTCCATTACATGGTTGTGAGAGTTGAGGATCGCCGACAGTGGACCATGGAGGTCGGGAGAAGAGGTTGGGCACCCTGGATTCGCTCTGAACCCATGAGAGTGCTCTCTTGCATCTAGGCATGCTTTCTTTATGCTCATTTGCACGTTTCAAATGCATAAATTCTCCTCTCCTCTCCTCTTCCATCTCTCGATGCCCTAGTGGAGATTCCCAAAGCTCACAGTCCATTACATGGTTGTGAGAGTTGAGGATCGCCGACTGTGGACCATGGAGGTCGGGAGAAGAGGTTGGGCACCCTGGATTCGCTCTGAACCCATGAGAGTGCTCTCTTGCATCTAGGCATGCTTTCTTTATGCTCATTTGCACGTTTCAAATGCATAAATTCTACCATAGTCGTGATGAGACTCGTTGTTTGTAACAGAGTGTCTAGGACGTAAATACCAAGCGCAACAACTAGGTGCAACAAACAAATGCACTTCTCTGGTGTCCTATGTCCTGGTCCAAAGCATAAACAGCGAAGTTGAGCCTTGTATAGCATGGTTTTCTTGATTAGTTTTAGCTCTTGCGTTCTAAATCTAATTTCCTACATATGTTACTCACACTTTTGCATGGCATCTTGCACCTAACTCTAAGTATAAAGTAAGGAGCTAGTATACATAGCCATACATGTAAGCGAGTTAGTCAAGAAAGACAAGCTTATCAAGCATATAGGAATGTCTAACACCTTTCCATATGTAACGGAAATCTTTATCCTTTCTTGGACACGTAATGACCTAGGTGTTGCGTCCATTTGGTACGGATCATAGCATAACTGCATTGTTTTATTTTATTTTTATTTGCATTTAATTTTCCTCGTCTTTCGATTTCAAATAGTATAGATGGTGACTCCTTTGTTTTATTATTCTTGTCATTTAGCTTTCACATTGGTTTTTCGCTATGACTTTATCGATTTCAAGCGTTTAACCTTTTGCGCCTCGCACAAAGTAATTACCGACATGGTCACAATAGGTCCACAGATAATTAATGTATTTTGATCATTTCTTACGGTGTCTACTCTAAAAAACAAAGTTCGATAACGTCAGTTTAGTTGGTGTTAGTACTTGAAAATTAATGATGTGACGGATCCATGGACGACCGATCCACTCTTGAAACAATTTGATCACTAAACTTAACGTGTATTAAATAATTTCAATATCATATCAAACTTGTCGTTGGCAAAAGAAATGTGGTGTTTAATTTTCCAAATGAGCACTTTTATTGTTGGATAAACCTTACGCCTAATGGAGTCCATGAGTGAGTAAGAAGCTTAGAGGATAAAAAAAAGCAATGAGAGTTACTTTTCTCTTCGAAAAATATTGAAGAAGTCGTCAAGTATTTCTCCTAAATATTATTTGATTCGCAAGAGTTAACTTATGTATTGAAACCTTATTTGACTTTTATATATAAAACACACAAATATTTTGTCTAGTTGGCAAGATATTGAGGGAGAAATTAGGGAGAAAAAGAAGTCCATATATGAGTTTTTTTTAAAAAATAATTTCATATAAGAGTAAAAGTGAACTTCACCTAAGTATATATAATGTCACATATCTAAAGTAAAGTGACACAAAGTACGTTTTACTACGACCTTGTTCGAGCACATTTCTTCAAAGGTTATAACAAATCTAATATCAATACCTCATCAAATAATCTCAACAAATTACTTGTCTAATATCGTATTTAGGTATATAGATTTTGATAAAAATTATTTTATATAATCACAATCGAATCAAACTACAAAAATATAATCAAAATTCGTTAGTCTATGTTATTAAAATTTAGCAGAATCTAACCTAACATGAAAGAAACCACCCCTTAAACTTTGGACTTACTGGTGACGGGGAATACAATTTTAATCACTGTCATGTTTTAATCACTTGTTTAGTCAAGGTAAGGGTTTATGCATGTAGAAAATACAGTAAATAATTTAATGAAAATTTTATTTTCTATTGACCATCCAGAGACCAGAATGCTAGCATTTGTAAAAAAAAAACTTGAAATGATTTCAAAAGAAACATATAAATCTAATCCTTTTCATTTTACACCCCTCTCCCCGAAATTTAACAGATTTTCTGACTTAAACCCCGTCCTCCCTCCTACGCGAAAACCTCCCCTTCCTTCCGTCCTCCTCCGCCTCCCGGTCCTCCCTGGCCCTCTTCCGCCTCCACCTCCTCCCCCTCCCCGCCGTCCTCCTCCTCCTCCTCCTCCTCTTCATCTCCTCCTCCTTCACCTCGTCCCCTCCCCGCCCTCCTCCCTGCCCCTCTTCCTCTTCCGCTTCCTCCCCATCCCCGCCCTCCTACCTGTCCCTCTTCCTCCTCCGCCTCCTCCTCCTCCCCCCCTCCTCCTCCTCCCCTCCTCGTAGACGGTACAGTGAGCAGCCTCCCCTCCTCGATCCAGCAGCAACTTAGCATCTCTCAGGTATGGACATACGGCTCGTAGAACATATGGGTTTTTTTTTTGGGGGCAAGGCATTGTTTTTTGGAGTGGGTAGCCAGCAGCTTTTCTCAATGCTGGATTTTTTTTTGCAATCAGTTTACTGCATAAAAATTCTCTTCAGGGTAACTATAGCTTGTTACTTCAATTTCAACTACCAAAAACTATTGTTAGACTCTTGTTACCTATTATTATAAGGGCTTGTTTGTGCACAAAATTCGATAGGAAATGGAATTCTAGAGTCAATAGGAATTATTTGGAATTAAAAAGTATGGGAAATTAATTTTCTGTTGATCAAGTTTCAAAGGAAACTAAAATATTGGTGTTTGTGCTTATTAACAGATTTTAAAGGAAAACAAATATTATTAATCTTACAATTGTTAACTTGAAACACAATCAAATACCAATTTCAAAATATATATTTGAGTTATACAAAAGTTCAAATAACATTGCAAGTTCTTAAAAATGAATTACAATTATCAACCATGTCACATTGAATTCATGAACATGCATTTGATCTGCTTTTTCCTTTTTTTTTATTCTTAAGTTAATCAAATACCATTAAATATTTCTTTTTCTTTGTCCAACTCTTAAGCAACTTTTAGAATGTTAGCTTCCTAAGTTTCTTTTAATTCGTCTTTAAAATCTTGAAGTAAATCTTCTCGATCTGCTTATGAATAAAATTATGAAGCAAAAAACATGTTAGAACAATCTTAACTTGTATTTCAAAGGGGAATGATATATAACTTCAAAGAATAGAGAAACGATGTTTTACCACTCCAAATGTGCGTTCAATTACAAACATTAGTTGTGAATGTCTATAATTGAAGTTCTCTATGGCATTAGTTAGTAATCGATCAGTATCATACTCATTCAAGTGATATCTAACACTACGAAATGGACATATAATTTAGGTCGGTTTGGATAATTAGCATCTACTAAATAATATTTGCCTAAAAAAAATAATATTAGTGATTATTGTTTTTACAACTAATACATAACATGATTAAAATTACGAACTTGGAAACCATTTGGTCGAGTTATTGCATCTTAAAGGACATGAGCATCACCTGTCGATCCGTCCCATCCGCTAAAAACATAAATGAATTCCATATCAAATTTACGTACTGCCATGTCATTTTGTGCGAGATCACCTTTTTCATTCCTGAACCTTGCATTTTCTTCAAAAATTGTTGCTTTAACATACATGTCATTAATAGTACTAATACAATCTTGTAAATTTCATAGCCAAAAAAAAAAATAATACAATGAATTATCTCAAAGTATAATAAAAACATGTAGAGTCACAAAAAGCAATTTCTCTTGCAATGAAAGACATGGTTGTGACGTTTGTTAATTTTTATGAACAAGAAAATACGAATAGTTTAAAGAGAATGAAAATAATGGAAAGTACAGTCATAGTTGAACAAGAAAAATTTGAATGGTCTAAAAAGTTAGTAGTTTGGCAAGAAATATATGAAGCTTTGCTTGTTCTTCCTAATGGATAGATTTAAAGCTATGAAACTTTTTGAGAATAGTGAAATAAGAAATCAATTCCTTTGTTTATCTTAAGAGATGAAGTTCAATTGGTTAAAGTTTCATTTGAACATAGTATGAAGTAGTAATTGAGATTTATATTTTGATGATCATTTGGTGTACATTGTGTTAATTTTTTGTATTGATATAACTTTTTATATTCGTGCACATTGTGTTAACTTTTTATTTGTGTTTCTCTTTTTTTTTGCATTGGTGCACATTGTGTTAATTTTTTATTTGTGTTTATCTTTTTTTGTAACAAAAAACACCAAGCATTATTGATATTTTTTATTTATTGTGGTTGATTTATGTAGTGAATGATATTACAGGAATTACCTTTTTTTTTATAGAATCAAACAAGAATGTTAGGCTCTTGTTGTCTCGAAGGAGGAGGTGGAAATACAAAGGAAAAAAAAGATTATATTATTATCAATGGCAAACATTGTTTTTAATGTAGTAAGTGTTCTAAACAATAACTCAATAGCAACAGATCAAATTGATAGTAAAGAAGGATATGATTATGTAAGAAGATTATTAAACTTTTCATTGTCGAATCAAGCCTACAATTGTAGAAAAATATATTAAATGAGTCGAGATATTTTTTTTGAAGTTTTGTAACTTGTTAAGAACCGAAGGAACGATCAAAGATGGTAAAAAAGTTACAATGAAAGAGCAACTCACAATGTTTTTTGTCACAGTTGGACAAAATCAGAGATACAGTGTAACAAGAGAATGATTTTGTCGTTTTGCTTGGACTGTCAGTATTTATCGGATGTTTGATGCTATATTATAATCGATTAATAAACTGCTAGTTGATCCTTTATCATCTATTTTCAATAGAATCTGTAATGATTCTAATATCTTTCCATATTTTAAGGTAATCCTTTGATTTTAATGTTTTTATTATACTTTGAGATAATTCATTATGTTATTTTTTTTTTGGCTATGAAATTTACATATTGTATTAGTGTTATTGATGGCACATACGTTAAAGCAATAACTTTTGGAGAAGACAATGTAAGGTTAAGGAATAGAAAAGGTGGTCTCGTACAAGATGTTATAGTAACATGTAATTTTGACATGGAATTTATTTTTGTTCTTAACGGATGGGAAGGATCAGTAACTGATTCTTGTGTCCTTCAAGATGCAGTAACTCGGTCAAATGGTTTTCAAGTTTCCTGGTAATTTTAATCATGTTATGTATTTGATGTATAAATAATAATCACTAATATTAATTTTTTTTCAGGCAAATATTATTTGGTAGATGCTGGTTATTCAAATCGACTTGAATTTATATGTCCATTTTGTAGTACTAGGTATCATTTGAGTGTGTATGATGTTGATTGGTTACCAACTAATGTGACAAAGAACTTCAATTATAGACATTCACAATTAAGGTCTGTAATCAAGCGTACATTTAGAATGGTAAAACATTGTTTTGTTATTTTTTGAGGTTACATGTCATTCTCCTTTGAAACACAAACTAAGATTGTTCTAACATGTTTTTTACTTCATAATTTTATTCGTTAAGCGGATCAAGAAGATTTTACTTAAAGATTTTGAAGATGAGTTAAAAAAGGCTTGGAAAGTCAATTTTCTAGAAGTTGTTCAAGAGTTGGACGAGGAAGAAGAAGTATATAATGGTATTGAATTAACTCAAGAACAAGATAGGAAACAACATATCAAATGTGTGAAAATATCATGAATTTAATGTGACATGGTTGATAATTGTAATTCATTTTTAAGAATTTGCAATGTTATTTGAACTTTTGTATGATTCAAATTTATATTTTGAAGTTGGATAGTTGATTAAGTTTCAAGTTAACAATTGTAAGATTAATAATGTCTGCTTTCCTTTGAAATCTGTCGATAAGCATAAATACTTATTCCAGTTTCCTTTGTTTTCTTGAAATTGTACAAATAGTAAAAAATTTAGTCAATAGGAAATCAATTATCCTTACTTTCTAATTCCTAGTAATTCTTGTTGATCTTAGAATTCCATTTCTTATCAAATTTTGTGCACAAACAGGTCCAAAGAGTGTAACAAAATAAATGTGGTCGTTAGACAACATCTTCAAAATCCACAATAAAAACGAAAAAAGGCAGGGGCGAAAGTTGCAAATTCCTGATATCAAAATCCCCACCCCTAGAAACACTAGGCACAAAGCGCACATGCCTCGATGAATGAGTGAGGGAAACACAGAAGGAGAAATACATAGTACAATGAGAGAAAGGAGGTGGGAAAAAAAGATGAGGGGAGTAAAAGAGGGGAGGGAAAAATCGCCTCAAACCAAAACCATCCCTAGAATTCTCTCCATCACCAGTCACGTGCGATTCTTCCTCTCGATACCAAGCAAGTAGTGGGATGGATGGATTTGCCCCAATTTTGTGATTGACCGTTGGTTTCTCTTGGTGGGATGTTGTTGTGGACCTTTTGTGTTGATGTTTTTTTTTGCTTCTTCTCTTTTGTGTTCATGGTCAATGGCTTTTGTACTGGCAATGGAGCTCATTTTCTGTTTGTGTTTGTAGGGTTTTTTTTTAAATTTCTCAATGAAAGATGAATTCTTTCCTTGGGGAATGTGGTTAAACAGCGCTGATTCATCAGTTTTTTTTATTGCATCAGGGTGGAATTTTAAAGACTCAAATTCCTTGTTGTAGTCGTGCTGGCATGGTTGTCGTGGATATTGCACGTTTCTGCATTGAGGACTTGGCCAAGGATGAGAATTATTACATGTTTGAGCTTCTAATATTGTGGTGCCCTGTTTTCCACTATCCAAAGAATGCCTGTTCTGGAATATTTTGTGGTGGATCTTCACATTCCTGCTGGTTCAGCAGAAAATTTGCTTCCTGTTAGTGTTCTTCACTTCATGTCCTCTCTCTTTAAGCTCACGAATCCTGTGATTCTTCCTATAATCCCAGCTTGTGATTGAGTAGAAGAAACTGAACCCAAGGACATGCAATACTACCATGACATTTTTTTGCTAGGGGAAAATATTGGTACATGGTCTTTCTTATTATAGACTTTGAACAATTTATAAGTGAGATACTGCTAAAAAAGGTTCATGCAAATTAATTTTTTATTTAAGAGGTTTTGGACCTGATTGTGTAAACATTGTGGGTCACCAGTCAAAAGCTGAGCAATTTAAACATTTAAAAAAAGTGTTACGTATAGTGTAGATGATGTGGCACATAGAAGAGAGGTGGAGAAGTCTATGCCTCATATATGGAAGAAAAGTAAATGCACATGTATAGAAGAAGAGTAAGTGCCTATGTCACATATATAGAAGAAGAGTAAGTGACCACCCCAAAGGAAAACAAATTAATATCTCAATAAATATGCTCAAGTATTATTAAATTATGATCTACATGTTTTTGAAGGCAACCCATACTAATTTGAAAGAGAAATGTAGTCCCTAGTTGAGATTTGTAGTTGTAGTTGATGTATGTTGGTGTTGCGTTAGTTGCATTTGAAATTCTTTGGATGATAGATCTGTTAATGACTAAATGCCATGCATCTAAGTATCTAACTCAAGATTTAATTGTTGTTCTCAATGCAGCCCTTGAAGTCTAGGGTTGATAGAAGATTAATCTTGCAATAATAGTTAGATATTAGTAAATGTTTAGTACACCATTCCTATCAATTGTTAACACTTAACACATGCATACAAAACATTGAGAAAAAGGGAGCCCAC
This sequence comes from Posidonia australis, assembly GCA_024699735.1. Taxonomy (NCBI): domain Eukaryota; kingdom Viridiplantae; phylum Streptophyta; class Magnoliopsida; order Alismatales; family Posidoniaceae; genus Posidonia; species Posidonia australis. The sequence continues at coordinate 4,341 of JAMKQA010070720.1, read as the reverse complement.
GTACTTTTGTGAAAAAACAGCCTTGGTTGTAGTTCTCTTTTTACTTTTGCAGGTTCATCTTTATGGACTTTGTAAATAATTGAAAATTATCCATTCACTTAAATAGATGAACCAGAAGATATGGAAATACTTAGCCCTTGTTTGGACCTTGGATAAACATGAGAATAAACCCAGAATTGGAATTATAATTCCGTTGGGATAATAAGAGAGTGGAATAAAACCAGAATAGTTATAACCATTCCATATTTCTTATTCCGGAGTTGTAATTCCGCGTTGGGTGAGGAATAACGTTATTTCACTTGACTTATTCCTCTGTGTACTCATTCTTATACGAAAATTTTTCCTCTTCTGAAACTCACTTGCAACCTAACATTGCTCTGATTGTCAGCAATCATCGCCTTGACGCTTCTAGTAATCGTCACGTGCAACCTACTTGTAATCGTTGCCTCGTCACTGATGATGAGGGGGACAGACTAGATCCATTTGACCTTCTCTTGGGCCTATAGGAGCTCTTGCTTGAGGTTCTTCTGCTCGTCCTTGACGTACTCCTTTTGGATGTCGATGAACTCGATTAACGCACTAGGTTCTTGAGGTGAGTGTAAAAGTCGTCCTCGTTGAGGTTTGCAGCAGTGGGGGAGGCCGTAGAGGTTGAGGGGAGGGTTGGTGGGGGCTCAAAAGGAGATGGGGAGGGCTTGGGGTTGAAGACCGTCACTGTTGTCATTGTCGGTGATGTATGGGATGGAGCTCTTTTCCTCTTCTTCTTTTTTTTTTTTTAGGGTGGTTTGGGGAAAAGTGTAGTGGAATTCAAAAAAAGACAAAAATATGGACGGTGGTTTGTGTATTTATATAGACTTTTCTTCTGATAGGTAATAATCGATATTATATCCAAAATGGGATTTGAATGTCCTATCCCTTGAATAAATCTTAAATATAATAATATTTATTTATAAATACTATTTCATAATATTTTGTAACATATTATTTATTTATGAAATCTTATTTTGTATGATTTCTAATAAAATAATATTGATTTAAAAATAACACTATTTAATATAATATATTGTTATTCTATTCATACTGTATTAATGTACATATATTTCAATATTTATTCTAATTTTCAGTCAAATCAGAATAACTTTCAATACACATTTATTCACTTTAATAATTCTTTTACTTCCAAATAGAATAGTAATTCCTAAAGAATATTAATATCACTTTCTACTTATTCCTACTTTTTTTATTCCACATCCAAAGAGGGGCTTCATAAATTAGTGCTTGATAGGCTAATCAGCTTATAAATGCATATAATCTCCACTACTTAGCATATCCTCAGAAGCTTGCATACTGTTATTTGATTCTGGATTTGTACATACATAAAATTTGAATGGTATTGTTTTTCTTTTTGTAATCTATTAGTTTATATTAGCAACTTCACATTGACAACTCATTTTTATACTGCAGTGTGAACCCAGTGACCTCTAGAAAAGAAGTATTTCTTTACCTTCCTCTAATTTTTGATGTTGAATTTTTAAAATGAGTAGACCAACTACCCGTAGCAAAAATAAAAGGCAAAAGCCAGAGGGTACTGTAGATCACCCGTCTGAAATCCTAAGGTAATATTTTCTGTTACATTTAGGTAGCTTACATGTTTGAATGCTGCTACTTTTGAAACATATATTCACTTTGTCCTCATAGGAAAATACACATTACTGGTGAGATTTCAGAAAGTGACATACATCAGCTATATTCTGTTTCGAAACCAGTTTGTGAAGGATGCCGTACAAATTTGAAGGACTCACCGAATTGCTTCTGTGGGCTCATCCCAGCATCTAATGGAACAAGAAAAAGTGGTCTGTGGCAGAAAATGTCAGAGATTATCAGCTCTCTCGGTGCTGATCCGTGCAAGGATGTTCGTTCTTCCATAGACACCCCTGCAGGATTAACTAACGTAGGGGCGACTTGCTATGCGAATAGCATACTTCAGTGCCTTTATATGAACAAGTCCTTTCGAGCTGGAATATTTTCTGTAAAAGTTGATCTTTTGAATAACCATCCTGTTTTGGATCAACTTTGTTGGTTATTTGCACAGTTGCACTCAAGTAGAAAGGCATTTATCGACTCGGCTCCATTCATCAAGACCTTGGAGCTGGACAATGGTGTTCAACAAGACAGCCATGAATTCCTAACCTTATTTCTTTCCTTGTTGGAACGATCTCTTAACCATTCAATGGTTGCTAAAACAAGAAATATGGTCCAAGATCTATTTCGTGGACGTGTGTCACATGTGACTCGGTAAGGAACATGGCATGAAGTTCTTGAGACGTTATCTTACAGCTGTATATCTACTTGATTCTCTCAGTTATGCTGACCTTTTCTCTGCTTATTATCTTCATATTCTCCAGCCTAACATGATTTACTTTTGCTCATCTCCTTATGCTAACCTATGGTACATTAATGTGTATCGTAAACTAATATGCAACTTGGATTTTATCATCTATCTTGTTTCTTGTCATATTAAATTTATTTGTTATATATATAAGGGAAAATTAGAATGAGCTTGGGAGTTCACTTAATTAGAATGAGTCTCTTCTTAAACTTCTTGTAAATTTCATTATATATTATTGAAAAAATTAAATTGTAGATCTAAAATGCTTAAAATATGTGTAGATGAAAATTCAATTGAAGACTTTTAATCCTACGATCTAATTTACATGAATTCATTGGTTTCTTATTAATCAAGAAAAATGTGATTTCATGAATATCATGTCTAATATATAATTATCAAAATTACTTGATTTTTAGATCATAAACATGATGAAAAATGTAGACTGGGAAAACATAGAATGAGTCTAGAGGCTCACTTTATGTAAATTAACTCCTCATGTCATTTTTATAATTCGTAAGTGATATCAAATTTCCAATTGATATGATTTATGTCATATAAAGTTAACATACAAAAATCAATTAATTTTGAAATTTCAATTATATGTACCATAGGTAGATAAAAATGTCTAAATAAAAATAAGCTATGAGTATTGAAATTATATGCATATATTAAAATCCATCCATCTGGTGGATTCGATCAACATTCATTGTGATATTTAGCATTTAAAAATGAAGTAATTTTGAAATTTATATGTCAATAAACAATGTATTTATAGAATCATATTTGTTAAATGACTTAAGTAATGGGCCCGTTTGCTCGGCCCGTCTGCTTTAAAAAAAAGAAAAAGGGAAGGGACGCACTGTTGACGCGTCTTCTTCCTCCCGACTGCGCGAGGGCTACCACTGCGCAGCTCCCGTAGCTCCTGCAACCGCCAGTCGACGCGTCGTTTCGCTTGCTGAAGCTGAAAGGAAGGGTCGCCGGTTACAGCCGCTCCTTCCTGCACCGTCCGTTTCTCCTCCGAAGGCGTTATTCCTCTCCCGCATCCAAAGGTCGCCCGTCCCTGCCCGTGCGTTTCACCCACGGAAGCTCTGCGGTCATCTGTTGCTGGAGAATCTGAGCTCAGCGGAATGCTCAGAAGCTCACACGTGGAGAGAGGAGGCTGAACGTCTCTGCTGAACGGACGATTGTTTCGTCTGTTTTTTGGGTTTCGGCAAGTTACACAGGCTCGTAACTCTCCTGTGTTTAATCCATTGTTTTAATGATGATTATTCACTAAGCCTGGGTGTTTCTAGTATAAATAGGTGGCTTGTTTCTTTGTGAAAAAAACAAGAGTGAAAAACAACATTCTGAAATTTGTGTTGTTGTTCTTCCACCACCTCCACCATCTGTATTCCTGAAATCTGAAATAAAAGTGCTAGATCAGCTGCTGCCCGTGGACGTAGCTCCGTATTGGAGTGAACCACGTAAATCTGGTGTCCTTGTTCTTCTTCTCTTCTTCTGTATGCTTATATTTGTCACTATATTACTCTATCAGAGCCATTTCCAATATTTTTTGAGAGTATTTTCTGTTTATAAGCATGTCTTCCCACAGTATTAAGGTGGAGAAATTCACCGGGAAGAATAGCTTTAGTTTGTGGTAGATAAAAATGCGCGCCTTACTGAAACAACAAGGATTATGGGCTCCTTTGTCAAAATCCTCTCCAGAAGGTGTTACAGAAGCAGAATTAGTTGTCTTGGAAGAGAAAGCCCATTCTTCAATTCTTCTTTGTCTTGCAGATGAAGTAATTGTAGAAATAGCAGATGAAGAGAAAGCTGCAGGTCTATGGCTGAAATTGGAAAGCCTATATATGACTAAAGCTCTGACGAACAAGTTATTGTTAAAACAACGGTTGTTCTCCCTTAGAATGAAAGAAGGTACATCTCTCAAAGCTCATGTAGATCAATTAAATTCCTTA
>JAMKQA010070719.1:0-11161 GCA_024699735.1 Posidonia australis | reverse complement strand
TTTTAAACATTTATTAAGCATTTTTATGTATTATTTATACTTCGGAATGTTTCTATTAGGTCTATCTACTGTATTTTCATGTGATATATATTAAGGAAGTTGATCTAAGTAGTCTAAGATGTAGATTATTACTTACTTTAGCTTATCTAAGAGTTTCAAATCAAAATTCAAAGTTTTTTTACCATTTTCATGGACTTCCGTAAATTTACCGCGTATCCACCGACATTTCCACTGATGTTCGACATGTTTCCTATTTTTGTCGGACCGAAGTCCGACACGAAACCGACGTTTGATTCTATGATCAGAACTGGTGGGACCCTTTGACTTTCCTTGTTACAAAAAAAAGAAAGTTGTAAATATTGATACACATTCAGAATATACTGAATTAAAATGTGATCCTCACTCTAAAAGAAAAAATAGCTAGGTTTATACTACAAAAAACTAAGCTTAAGAAATGTTGATTTTGTATCTATGAAGTGGTATATGAAGTGGCAGAGAAAGAAAGAAAATCTATTGTCTGTGATCACATGTTATATATTTATAAGGTTAGATGTAAATGGATATCTAATTATCTTAATATAAATTAACTCATATACCTCCTAACAATATTTAACTTCTAATACTCCCCTCAAACCTCAAACTGGAGCATATACATTGATCATGCCTAGCTTGATACAAAAAAACTTATATAGTCCAGCATTCAACTCTTTAGTGAAGATGTCTGCAAACTAATAGAGAACTTCCTATAAGGAGTAAAAATTATCCCTTGCATTACCATATCTTGAATGTAATGACAATCCACCTCAATATACTTAATACGTTCATGGAAAATTGGATTGTTAACAATGTGAATAGTCATTTAATTATCACAATACATTTCCATGGACACATCAATAGAGAAACCAGACCCTATCAAGAAAGAGTAAGTTCCATCATTTCACAAGCAGTCTATACCACAAATCGATATTCAACCTCAGCATTGAATCTAAAGACAACACTCTGCTTCTTACTACGCCATGTAACCAAATTTCCTCCAACATATATACAGTATCTAGAAATGAACTTCCAATCTCTCCTATCTTCTACATAACTAGAGTTTGAATACGCCTTAATGTGCAAATAACTATTCTTTCTATAAACTAGTCCTTGACCGGGAGTCTTCTTAATACGTCATGTATGTGCACTGGATTTAGAGACAACACTTTGCTTCTTACTACACCATATAACCAAATTTCTTCTAAGGTACGTACAATATCCAAAAGTGGACTTCCAATCTCTCCTATCTCTTGTATAACCAGAGACTGAATACACCTCAATGTATGGATGGTTGTTCTTTCTATAAACCAATCCTTGACCAGGAACCTTCTTAATATTAAATAATACTCGCAAAGTCCCTAACCAGTGTATTATTCTTAGCTCATATATAAACTGACTGAGTACTCCAATAATGTATGCAATGTCAGGACGTATAACAGTCAAATAGATAAGTTTCCCAATCAGACGCCTGTATTTGCCAATGTCCTCCAATAGAGACGCCGAACCATCCGAAAGATGTAGACTTTGATCAAATGGAGTGTTCTTTGACTTGCACCCTAGCAAACCTATCTTCAATAAAGGATCCAACGCATTTCTTCTGGGATAACACCAGCTTATCTTTAGCGTAAGCAAACTCGATACTCAAGAAATACTTGAGTCTGCCTATGTCTTTAGTGATAAAGTGTATCTATAAGTAGCTCTTTGTTCTTTAAATGCCTGCAATATGACTACCAATGATCAGAATATCATCCATATATATTGTAAGAATCACACACCCACTCTCTGTGTATCTGTAAAAGACAGAATGGTAGATAGCACAACGTCGAAAACCACAATCCATAACAATACCATTGAATTTTTCAAATCTGCTTGAGACTATAGATTACTTTTCTAAGTAGACAGACCTGATCCTCTCCTTAAGCAACATACCCAAGAAGTTACTCTATATATACCTGTTCTGTAAGATCACCATATAGAAAAACATCCTTTATATCTAACTAACTGAACTTCCAGGAATGTTTCAGTGCAACTGAAAGAATGATCGTAATGGAATTCAACCTAACCACTAGAGAAAAGGTTTTAACATAGTCTACACCATACTCTTGTGTAAATCCACGTACTATCAGATGTGCTTTGTATTTGTCAACGACGCCATTCGACTTATATTTGATAACAAACACTCACCTATAAATAACCACATTTGTATCTATTAGCCTAAGGACTAAATCTCATGTCTCTCAAAACACTAAAGACTATATCTCCTCATTTATAGTTGTTTTTCACTATAGTAATAAGATAGTCTCTTGGTAGTTTTTAGGAAGTGATTTAAAAGTAATGGACAACGCAAAAGTAATTAGTAAATGTGAAATACGATAAATAGTAAAAATGCATGTACCTTATAGACTTCAACCTGTCTATCATAACTAGCAAAATGTGAAATACGATAAATAGTAAAAATGCATGTACCTTTTCAAATAGTAATTAGTAAATGAAGGTCTGTGGGTGACAGACCTGTAGAAGGTAAAGAAGTCATGACTGTAGATAGACGTTGTCGTCAATGATATACCTGTAAAGAATAAGATGCCTTGTCTTTCACAATAATTATGTTAGTATCATCAGTGTTACAAGACTTTACAAGCACTGATAAAGGAATACTCTCTAAATATGGGTCAATACTGTCAAAGAAGGACTGACTCTCAAAGAATGAAACATCTACAAACACAATGTACTTTCTATAAGTAAGAATGAAATACTGATACCCCTGCTGCGTGCGAGAGTATCCAACAGAGACGTAGTAAACAGATCATAGAGTTAATTTATCCAGATTTAGAGTCAAATCTATATCTAGATGTAACCGTAAAAGTAGAATCTTTCCCCCTAAATGGGGTAGATGACATACAATTTATAAGATAAAAGGTTTTGAGAACTACATCGAACCACAAATACTTTGGAACATACATCTCAAGCATAATAAAACATACTATATTAAGAATATGTTGATGTTCACGTTCAATAACTCCATTCTGTTAAAATGTATGTAGACAAGAAGTCCGATATAGAACACCGCGAAAATCACAATAACTTCAAATGTTCATTTAAGTGAATTCTAAAATATTGTAAGTGCGAAAATTTTTGAGACAAATACAATATTGATTTATTATTCCTATAAAAAAAAATTTAATAATATCAAGAAAACTGAATCTATCTTTTAACAAATAAATCCATGAGACTCAAGAGAAATCGTTAATAGATACAATGTAATATCTATAACCATAGATGGTGTTCTAGTAGGACCTCATACATCACAATAAATCAACTCAAAATGACTTTGACTACAAATCAGACGAAAACTATGAAAGATAGCAGGATGGTGCTTACCTAACTTACAAGACTTCCACTGAAAAGGAGAAATAAAAATCCAAGGAAGTGCTTGTTGCATTTCTTTTATAAGATGAATGACCTAAGCAATGATGCTAAATGAGAGAAGGTACTATGAAAGCCAATGATGCAAGTCTTTGAGGTATCTCATCTTTAATCAGTAAGTAAACTCCTTGGCCATGCTCACACCCTAAACTAATCCTCTTCTCAATCTATAGGCCTTGAAAGGTACAGTGGAAAAAGAAAAAGGATACAAAAAAATGAAGTTACTTAGCAATCGCACTAATAAATAAAAAATTAACTAGAAATTTAGGGACATAGAGGACTTTGTTTAATGTTAACTAAGATGTTGCACGAATAGTGTCTTATCTAGAAACACGACAAATCCTATCATCAATAACAACAGATCTAATATCAAACAACTGAGATATACATAAGTAAAGGTTAAGACTACTTATCAGATGATGCTCCTGAATCAATAATCCAAAAACAGTACTTAGAAACTAGCAAACCAGAGGTATCGGAAGTGGAAACAGTAATATGTGATGCCATAACAGTGGAGGACTAACGCTCTTGGAATTGAAGGAACTAAATGTACTCATCCTATAAGAGTATTACCGAAGGCATACTCGTAGCAAGAGTAGCTGTAGGTGAAGTATTTTGTGTTTCAGTAGAAACTAGTGTCCAATCTGGTTTCCTCAACTTCTCCCCACAATAATTTGATCAATAATTTATACGATCATAGTGCTCACATGGTGTACAGTCTCTTCCATTTATACATCCACGACCTCCTTCTCGACCAAAACTACGATCAGAATTACGACCACGATCCTGAATAACAGCCATAGCAAGGTGAATATAAGTAGTATAAGTGCTAGTAGAAATACGAAGACTCGAAGGTAGTGTCCAAGCTGTAAGATAGCTAACTCCTCTCTATACTAACACATAAATGTCAAGTACATCTAGAAGAGTCCTAAGTAAAGTAAAATGGTCCTGCACAAAGTTATCTGCACAAAGTTATCTTCCATTCGTAGTGAGAATATCTGCTCGTGTATCTCAAAAATACGAAATATATTCTTCTCATATCTATACATCAGTTTCAAGTATCCTAAATTTTCTTTGCAAATCTTAAAAACATCACACCCCAAGCAACACTTGGTTCCATACTATTTACCATCTAGAAGATAATAATTGAATCATCAACATACCAATCATCATAAGTGTTGTCTTTTACATCAGAAGGAGGAGGTTCAATAAAATGTTCGATCTTGTGATATGCAGCAAGAAAAGTTTCCAAACTTTATGTCCACAGTAAATAATTCTTCCCATTAAACTTTTTAGAAATTCCACTTAGGTTTTTAACCAACGATTCCCTAAAAGCCATGCTAATTTACACAAAATTCAGATCTAAATAGTCCTTGCCAAAGTCAAATAAGAGAAACTTCAGTGCAAAAAAACACCCTAGAGAGACAGAGATGTAATCCAAAACCCCCAAGAGATGATAGAACAAGTGGAATACCAGAAACCACCCTCAATAGTAGTAGAATAGAGTACCCATAGTCCATATCATAGGTTGTTCAGCAGCAGTAGTCACTAACAAGATTGCCAATGGTAGGATTACGACTAACGACCCTAAAATGACCGCATGGAGGAGGCCAAAATGGCCTCTAAGTAAAGCTACCAATGTTGAAGGAGACTGTAGGGCCTACTGGCGACTCAGGAAATCCCAGTTGAGGAGGCCGACAGGGGGGAAAAGGCCAATTGGCCCTGACGATGTTGAGGAAGGTCCCATTGGACCTGACCTGGCTATAGGAAAGGTTGTAGCCCCTATCGACAACGGCAAGGAGGGCTAGAAGCCCTAAAATGGCGATGGTGGCATGAAAGAGGGTTGCAGCCCTTGTCAGTAGCGGTAAAGAGGGCTAGACGCCCTAGAAATGACGGTAGTGGCATGGGAGAGGCCCGATGGTGCTGAAAAAAAGGCAGGAGGTGGTCGACAACTAAGGAGACCTTAGAGTTTTCTCTTATGCTCTAGTACCATGTGAAATGCAAGAGAAAAAAAGAAAAACTATTATTTTTTATCACATGTTACATATTTATAGAGTTGGATGTAAATGGATATCCAATTACCATAATACAAATTAACCTATATAACCTCCTAACAGTATTTAACTCCTAACAATATCAATAAAAAAACCAATAAACAAAATCCTTTTCGTGTTTTAACTTCTTTTGTTTTCCATTCTGTTTATTGTGCTTGTAAAGTCTTGAGGCCAAACATCAATAGTCTGGTTTCGTACTATATGCATTTGTGGAGTATACTAGACCCAAAATAACCTCAAATTTGGTTGAAAATGCTTAAGCTAGAGTTATCATACTATTTGACCTAAATCTGATATAGCTCAATCACTTAGTTTTAAAATCAATGAACTCGTTATGACCTCATTAGGATGCAATTGCTATCTACTTTAGGATCACCATGCCATGTAGAAGAGGTGCTTCTCACCCAAAATAGCGAGCCATTTAGTTGTTACCCTTCTTACCAATTAGCCTGGTCTAACATGTAACTAGTGGAGCCAAACAATCCATAGATTGGTTTCACACACCCTGCCCATGGAACATACTGGCCTACAACAACCTCCAACCAAGGCAAAAATGCTTAAGCTAGAGTTGTGGTATTTGGCCCAAAATCTTATATGACCAACTCACTTATTTTCCACATGCAATGTGGGACTATTATGGAAAATCACAACACCATTTGTTGGTTTTCTTCTATTTGATTCATCTCTTTGGCCTAGGCAAAAATGCATAGATTGGTTTCATACACTCCTTGCCCGTGGAACATACTAGCCTATAATAACCTCCAACCCTCAAACAAAAGCAAAAATGCTTAAGCTGAAGTTGTGGTAATTGGCCCAAAATCTTATATGACCCACTCACTTATTTTCCACATGCAATGTAGGACTAATATGGAAAATCACAACACCATTTGTTGGTTTTCTATTTGATTCATCACTTGGGTAAATCCTCTCCCCCCCCCTCCCCACCAAACCAAAACCTTTTTTTTTTGTTAAACTATAATAAACATGCAGTCATCATCACCAATTGATTTTAGTAGTGGTTAACATGGTAGCCAAGTCATACAACCTGCAAAGGTTCGAATCTCCTCTCCAACACATTTAGGCATTTTCCATGTAATTTGCTACCAACACACATGTAGTCTATGCGTTGCACACTTTCTACCTGTGCATCACCTTTGTGGTTTACATACCACATTGTGCTTAAAACTCCATGAGAGGGGTGACATATAATTAATAACACATTCACAAACAATATTTTCCCATTGAACTTTCCAATAAGTTATAATCTAGTGGCTAACAATATTTTATAATGTAGTGGTTAACAATATTTTCCCATTGAACTTTCCAATAAGTTACCTCGAAAATTTGCTAAAAGATACACGTGATTCTTAGTACCTCTCTATTATATCAGAATTTTGTATGAATAGTTTAGCAATGTGAATGCTGAGAAATAATGGTAATTTTGTAGGTTTCACCATGGTGATGATCAGATAAGTGGTAGGATAACTATCATGATACTCACTGTAAAGTGGATAAATATCTGACATAAAGAAGTGATATACTAGAGTTAGTAGTATATAAAAAAATTACGCATGTAAAGTGACAACACTCTTGAATCAACATGCAGGCTATGTATCAGATTTTAAGGTTTTTTTTAGGACAGTAATATGTGCTTGTGTGGATCCTGTATATTATGGTAAGAAGTATAACAAGATTTCTTCTTTTTTATGTGTATGTGGCTTTATGCTTTGGAATGTGTAGTAGTATCTTAAAAACTGTTCTAATTTCCATTATGTCCAATTAGGTTAAGTCAGATACCTTTCAAATTAGATAAGTTAAAGGACCGATAAGGTTGACTAGGAAGAGTTTAAATCCAATGATTATCTGCATTATCATATTCATGCTTATTTTTCTCTGGTCTAATAGAAAGAAAATATAAGGTTAGTAAAACATGGAAATAATTGCTTTAACCATTGAATCTCCAACTAATTTGAAAGACCCATATGCCGGAAGAATAGAAGATTTTTGTATGAAACAAATGATGTAACAACAGATAAAGCCAAATGTAGTGTTGGTGTTTATCGAGCATGGGAAAAGGATGCAACAATAGATGGCAGAAAGGCAATAATGCATTTTAAATTAAAATTTCCACGCTATATAGTGGACCCTCTCTGATACCCACAATGGCCAGAGCCTTATATGACAGGTTTGCACTTTTTATACAGTGAAGATGGACATATATGCAGTTATACTTTATCATGTTCCATGTCAATGTACCCAAAACCTAGAGGAACATAGGCATTGATAGTGCTCTAGATTCAAGATAATGATGACATGCTCTGACAAGATTATATCTAGGAGATTGTGTCAAGGATTTACTTCTTAATTGATGTGAATGTAACACTGAACCAAATATACAAGGTTTGCTCCATTATGCTACGAGATCGTGGAACGTACTGGCCCACAACAAACACATACCAACAAAACAAAAACTAAAATCCTTAAGCTAAGCTACCGTTATATGCAATCCCAACACTATATATAGCTCACAAACTCCTTTTAAGTTAAATAATGTAGGACTTCCCCGGGATATTATAATCTCTCCCCACATAAGTTCCTGCCATCCTAGTAACGGTCCAATGACTACTAACTCCATATCATCTAGTAATGTAGGATTTTAGTAATGACTCATACATTCTTCAAAAGTAGCTTCCACCCATAATAGTGTTAGTACTTTGGGTCCGTTTGATAGAACTTCAACTTCTGAATCCAAACGTATACATTAACTTCTGACTAGAAGCTGTTATACCCCAACTTCTGAAAATGTAAAAGAAGTACTACTTTAAAAGCTACATGCGTCTGACAAATTGATAGTATTTAGTAAAACTGTTGAATCATTGTAGCTTCTGAAGAAAAGTTATATACTTAAAAGTTATTTAAAAGCTTTATCAAACGGACCCTTTGTCTTCTACAATGCTTAGTTCCACCCATAATTTACAGCCAACTAGTGCTAGCTAGCTATCCATACCAAGCCCATGCCATGGTCCATTATGGCTTGTGATAGCATGTCAAGCCTATTGAAACTAGTTGAGAAAATCAGAATTATGCCCAATTGTTTTGTTGTCAATAAAATTTTTTTTTCTAACTGAGTTGATGATCATTAAACCTATGGCATCAAATGTCAACACATTGTCTTGCTGACACGTGTCCTTTTTACGAACAAAAGTAAAAAAACATGTTACCATGTTTCCACCGAGAAGTCAATATTTCACTGACACATGTCCGTTTTCCAAAAGGCCAAAGTCCAGCAAGTTTCAACATTTAAAACCATGGCTGAACCACATACAAGGGGTGGATATTGAACATTACATTGGAAGAAAAGAAAGGTGTCAATTCTGATAAATCAACTTGCATTACCATAAGGACTCAATCAGGTGTAATTAAGTTACATCCAATCAAGAGTTATCAAGCTTAATCAGGGATTAGGTTCAGCTGTTTTTAAAATTATATATACTCATTATTTTTGTCATTCTTATGAGAACAGTGTTTGTGAAGCAACAGGCTACACATGAGAGAAGTTCTCTTTCACAAATTGTATGAATACCATTGTTCTTCCTTCACAAATCATAATTCTTAGTATGAAATTTGTACCTAGGTCTAGTTAAGCAACTCTTGAGTTTAAATTACTACAAACAAATTAGGGAGTTTATCCAACTTTATAGTTTCAAGAATAGACACAAAGATTTGAGCATTACCTCAGTATCTAGCATCTTTACAGGGACATAGCTTCCTTTAGAGTCCTGTTCAAATTCGAGAGAACCTTCTGAAGGATGACAAAAGAACAATAACTTCCTTAAGAGATTTTCACACTAGAATATGAACAATGCCGCAAGGAAGAAACAATATCAACAAAAAGGATCATGTGTATGTTCTGAACTATTGCATAGTCAATGTTCAGGACTTGGATTATTGTGGAAAGAATGAAACTTCAGCAACGAAGGAAAACGCAAGAGATAACCTTTCAAGAAATAGAAAAAGGTTGCTACTGTAAGTTAAGGCCCAAAAGATAATTAAATCACATGGAGGAGAAAAGAAATACCATCAAAGAAGATTCATATTAATAAATTTAGAGAAGAAGATTGTCAAAATCGGTGAAGACTGAAGAGTACAAGTCAACATATAGAGTTACAAGACTTCTTCCTCAGAGGAAAAGGTTAGTATGTGTTGTTGGCAAGTTGAAAGCAACACCTTCCAAGAATGGCAATCAGCTCCCACTCATGTGTGATGATTATGGTCTCCCATGGTGAAAATATTAAGAAAAATGGGAAAAATAGAAGATAAACAAAGAGAATAGAATAAATAGAAAAAAAAAACAAAAATTATATTTCAGCAATTTGCAAGTTCCAATCAAATGTGCTCTTGTACTTCTCCATAATAGAATTATAAACAAGTAAACAAAAACACTTTTGTAACATGTGAAACAAGGAGAGAAAAGTAAATGAAGGAAAGGAGATCCAAGTAGTCTAGACTAAGAAATATAAAACAAGCATAAAGATAATAAACATGGCACTAAAGGGTTGGGCCTCATAGAAGACCATAATGACCCAATATATAACCAACATTATTGTTGGTACATAGAACAACCAAGGATAACTACCTAGTTATATGGAGCTTATTCTAGATAAAATCTCAATTTGTAGCTCCAATGTAGGAAGATGTTATAGTGTTAGTGATACAAGATTTTCCTTGACAGGCTCTTGGACTCCTAGTACAATCAATATGACAAGATGACTTTGAATATTTGAGCTTATTCTTCTAGATCTTTCATGTGTACCATTAAGAGATCCAGAAGATATTTTTAGCGAACAATAGGAATATGGATTTCTGTATCAGATTTGGAATTTTGATTCTCAATACAATCGAATTCTGACTTTTTTGATACTTCCTACGAAATTGAAACAGAGGTATCCTAATTTACATGTATCATCTTAGGTGAAAAAAATGTCTAGTAGCTTGGACAAGTCTCGTGTCTGACATATTTCCAGATTTTTGCTAGTAATGGCTGTGTCCAAAATGTATTGGACCCATGTACAAGGGCCTACTATAATATTTGTGGTTCGTAGAGTTGTGATGGAAAATAGGAGAATAGGAATATATTTATTGTGGTGAGACTCTCCTCATTGCAGAAACTTTGGTCTGAATCTTCGCAGAAACAATTCTTTTCCAAACAAGGTATCTCCTTGTGCCATATCCAACCAAGATAGACAAGTACACACTGCATTAGTTGGATGATTTTGAGGTAAACAACGAAGAATTTTGTAGAGAATAAAAATTGTATATTGTGTAAAAAATACAAACACGCATATTCTATTGATAGGAAAAGTTTAATTGTTAACTAATTAAATGGTACAAGAACAGGCAAACCACCAACCCTCTAGTTCAATTCTCTTAGTCATACATTTAGCTTCTCCATGTCAAATTTTCCACTAGAACATATAGTGGCTGTGTGTTCTAACATTTCTATTGCATCAGCTTCATTTTTCTTACGATATCATGTCAAAGTTTATCAATATGAAAGGAGTTGAATACAACTAATCATATGGACCTTACTGGCCCCAATTGGGTTGATTAATAATTGCATTAGATAGTTCCACCAGTTTTTCAAGTAT
>JAMKQA010070717.1:0-11826 GCA_024699735.1 Posidonia australis | reverse complement strand
TAAATGAATTTTACTTGATTAGGGTATTATTTGTTTGATTAATTAGCTTTTAAGTGGATTTAATTTAATTTGTTTAGTTTTAAGTCTAATTGGGTCAGAGTGGGCCAATGTGGGTCTAATTGGGCTTAATGGGCTTGTGCTGGCCTAAGTGAGTTAGGATTTTGGTGGTTGCAACCAGAGCATCAACCGGAGTAGCCTGCTGCCAAGTGACTTCAAAATCGGGGTGTTTACAGTTTCAAATACATTAGTCATATTATTTTATCATCAGATTGAATCTTATTTTTGCTATTCTATTTATGTGTTTGAGATTGTATTATTTGTGTGTAGAATGTATGAGTGTGTAGAAAGTTCCTATGTTAAGTTATTTTGTTAGATGTGTAGTAGGTGTAGGGCAGAGGATGTTACAACCTATCCATGTAATAATTAATGGTAGTAGCCTTAATATATATATATATACTCTCTTGCTACTGTAAATATCTTATTTTTGTATTTTTCAAAGTTAGTAAGGATAAGAACCTTGAGACGTCCTAGATCACATGGCTAAGGATTTATAACACATTTTCCAAATTTTCCATGATTTCTTTAAAAACATTCTTGATTTTACTTGATTCAAGGTCGTTAGTTGTAGTAGAGTTAACACACTCAAACTAGTGGTAGGTTTGAACCCCTTGAACATTTTTGGTGTGAGGTCGCTAGCTATGGTAGAGCTGGCAGTCTTGTCTTACTCAAATTGGTGGTAGATTTACGTATTTTGATCTTAAAGAAGGTGTTTTTTATGATTTTATGGAATTTCTGAAGTTTTTCTAGGCTTTTAATATATCTTTGTGGATTAAAATAAAAGACAAAAGATAAATTGCAAGAAACCATGATGCTGCCTCATTGATTGGTGACAAACCTCGTCGCTGCTAAAAAAGGCTACAGAACTTATCAGCTGTTTGGCAAGCGACATGAAGATCTAGTCACCACTGCGACAGGCGACAAGCATCCTAGATATCTCTCTCAACATATTTGTCATCCTGAGCTTTAACATAACATATAAGACATTTATAAAATATTATCACGATTTTTCCATAATTATTATTATTTCTATGATTTTCCAAACACTTAAATATATATGGCATATCATATAAATTTTTATAAATGTTAATTAATTCAAAAAAGTTCTAGAAATATAGATGACATTAAATTAATATCATATATCTTTATTTTTATTAAAAATGAGATTTTATGTTAAGTTATCACATGTTTAAAATGTTATAACTATATTTAATTCAAGATAATATCTAAAAATAAAGATAAAATCTAAAATATCTAGATGATTAAAAATATAAATTAAATCAAATATATCCTTGATTTTAACTGATATTTTTTTTTTGTAATTGTTGGCAATTTAAATTTTCAATTTTGATTTACTTAACATTTAAGTTTGATTTGAATTTGAAAATTTATTTAAAATATCTTTCCATTACGAAGATTATTTTAAGGATTGATTTGGTTGTTACCTGTTATTAGATTCGTAATAAGATATTTTGGGATCTTCATTTTTAAATTTTTGCCTTTTTAGTTGCTCAGCACCTATAGCACCAGTGACTAGTTGACGTGGAAAATATTATTGTATTTTAGGTATTGATTCACCGCACCAAGTAAATATGGAATCTCCAACCTTGTTGCTAATTGATGTGGTGACGTGATGATTCTGTCGTTGGCCCCATGAGTGATGAGCTCATATAATCTATTTTTTTTTCTATTTTAAGCGAATTTAATCCTGGTCCTTGATCCTCCATTCGTTTTTGACGAGATCTGGCCCCCAAAACTCTATAGAAAGACCCATAGGTTAAGAGTTTAAGAAAGGTAATTTTCAAAACCTAGAGAGGTTGAGAGAAATCCTAGTAGAGGTCCTACGAGAGAGAGAGACCTTTGAGAGATCCCTTTGCCCCATTCTATCAAAATATCAACATAGAGACTTAGATCCTAGAGATCCAGTCCTCCAAGAGCTAAAATGTGCCTCCAAAGCTCCGTTCGACTTCATTGCCTCTAACCCCATGTCACGAGCACAAAGGTGAAGAGAGTATCTTTCCAATCTACTCATTTTTTTTACGTATCATTGCATTTTAAAGAATAAGCCTATGACATATGTAACTAGGGACAACCCTCGATTAGTATTAGTTTGGTTTATTCATGTTATTTGTTATTTTTCTGACACTATTTACTACACCTAGACAATCTAGATTCATTTCTTGTTTGTTTTGAAGGGAAGGAATATGTTACATAGCATGAGGAAGCCACTAGACAGTATCCTACCACCAACTCAGTGAACCGAGAAGGAATATGTTACATAGCATGAGGAAACCACTAGACAGTATCCTACCACCAACTTAGTGAACCGAGAATCCACAACCACAAATACCACCACATATTCTGAGGGCATCTTGTCAACCAGCAATACCAAAGGACAAACGGCGATCACAACAAAAGACATTGACGTACGTGAAAGCACCAACGACCTCCTCATCAACACCCCAATCCTCCATCCACAGTTCTTTGGCGATCACAACCAAGGCCGTCAACATGTGGGGACGTGATGATGACACTATATCAACACCCCCTAAAACATCCATCTACAGTTTCCACCTTGGTGACGATGAGCATTAACCACTACTTTCTTCTCTTGTGCTCAACCCACATGGTATCAAAGCCATAACACCAATTGCTTGATCCTTCTTCTTCTTCTTCTTCTTCTTCTTCTTCTTCTTCTTCTTCTTATTCTTCTTCTTCTTCTTCCTCCTCCTCCTTTCATGTTGGCTCCTTTCTTCTTCTTCCTTCTTAATCCTATTGCTTGGTTAGTCTTACCTTGTCAATAGCATCCTCACCCCTCTTAGATAGCACCAACCTTTGTCCTCTTCCATTCGCTTCTCTACCTAACTGTAATGACCCCTAAGTCGCTACTGTGGATGGATTTTTGAGGAGTGTTGATGTAAAACCATCGTCGTGTCCACTCACGTTGATGATTATTTGTGTGATTGTCACTTGTCTTTCGTTGAAGTCAGCTGACAAGATGCCTACGGGAGATGGTAGTTGTAATGATGTGGGTTCTCGGTTCACTAGGTCGACGACAGGATGCTACCCAATGGCTTCCTTGTGCTACGTAGTATCCTTCCCTTCAAAATAAGCAAAACATAAAAAAGAAAATATGGATTAGACTAGATGTAGTAAATAATAACAGAAAGATAACAAAAAGAAAAACATAAACATGCAACTAAATACTAACTGGAGGGTTGTCCTTGTATGCATATGCCATGGGCAGTTATATAAAAGCAATGGATTTATGTAAATAAAATGAATATTGAAAGTAAAATACTCCCTTTCACTCTTGTGCGCTTTGGAGTGGATGAAGGAAATGGAGGCCGATGGACGGAGTTCTGGAGACGCGTTATGGCTCTGAAAGAGGCTAGATCTCTAGTGGATTTGAGCTTCTAGGAGCTTGGTGTAACGCCTCGAATTTTCCACGATAATTTAAAACAATTTAAACTACAGGAAAATTAAAGCCAAACAGAAGATATTAAATTACCAAGAACCTGTGTGTGCGGCTAGGAGACTCCAATCTATATGCACTCGTTAAACCTCTGCATGTCTGCACTTACAACCCAAAAACATAAGAAAAATGTATAAGCGACAGAAGTCACCCAGTACGCACCCCAAGAAAAACAACGGGAAAACGAAATCGTAATTAATTTTTCCTTTTAAATTCATTTCGCAAACCATTTCCTCAAAACCTCATAAACCAAGTCCACACCACCAAAATCACAATCAGAGCTCTACTAGCCCAAAACCACAAGCAAATGCCGTAAATGGCCAAAACCATAGTCCACATATAGTGAGTTAGGAAGTCCAGCGCTAGGCAACCAAACTCTGGCCACACGTAGTCCACTGAGGAGTGACCACAGTGTTCTGCACTACCACGGTGACGGCCACCCTGTGTAGGAGCGTTCACTATCCCGCGATTTTCCCTCTCTGGAGAATACTCAGAAAGCCAACCCCTCCCTGGAAAGGTTGTCCTGTCTTTCAAGACGCTACCAGCTACGGGGCACGTGTCCCACCCGCACTGGTCACCATAGGGTACGCCTCCTCACGGCGTCCTCCACACACGATGCTCAGGATAGAGTATCATACCTCCACACTTGACAACACCCGAGCCTCAGTGCTCACATCGACAGTAGGAGTATCATACCTCTCCGTCATGCCACAAGACACCTCAACTCGTAGACCACAATCCTAGCCTCAAGACGACAGTCAAAGAGTCTCATACCTCCAAGACCCGATGCTCCTTAGCCTCAAGTATCTCGACCCCCGACCTCAACCAAGGAGTCGCGCCCGACCATCCGAGAATGTCGTCACATTGCTTGGTCTCAACAACACAGTCCCACACTGTTTCGACCCATACACAGAAAACTAGGAAAACCATTTTCCAAATCTACCAACTCATCTCTTTGAAACCATTTTCATATCTTTGAAAACTCTTCCAAAACCTCGGTAAAATGGTGCATCAGGTGTCCCGAGGGACCACCACTGACGGTCCACAATTTCATCTCAATGGAACAAAACAAACAAATCCGGAAAACTCTCGAAAATCATATTTTACAAAAGCATTTGGGCCTAGATTCAGCGTGCCGAAAACAGGTTCGGTATGTCAAAAACCCTGGTTCGGTAGACCGATTTGGGTTGGTTGACCAAATCAAGTCAACGGTCAATACTCAGGCCAAAATCGGTATACCGAAAATGGTTCGGTCGACCAAAATCTTTTGATTCGGACGACCGTCTAGAATTGGATGACCGAATTTAGGCTAGAGGACCAAATCTGATAGAAAAATGGCATACCGAAATGGTTCTGTATGTCGGATTCTGCGAAAAACAGCAAAATGGCCTAAATCCTACTACTTAAAATCATCCAAAGTGGGAGCTCCGATCGGACCCCCCAAACAACTACCAAAAATCTCACATAAAACATAAGATGTAGACCCTCGAGTTTACTCCAAAACCCAACAAACAAAACCAAAATCCATTCACCATGCATCAAGATATAAAATCACAGAGGCATACGGGTCAAAACGACTCAAAACGCAACCACCAGCATAAATGCCCATAAATCCACAATAAATTCTAGGAATGTAAATTTACCTAGATTTCATGTAATCCTATCAATTTCTACCAATTTCATACTATCTATTATATACTTGAAGATACGTACCTGTAATGCATATTCCGACGATCCTCCGACCAACTCCGTTGATCACGAGGTCCATGGGGCTTCCTCGACCTCAGGGACGCAACTCCAGAGCTCCACGCACCACCGCACACCGTCGTCGGTCCTTGAGCACGCCGAACAGAGGAGGGGAGAAGCAAGGGAGGAGGGACAGAGGAGGGAGAGTGGAAGAGAGAGAGTGAATCGGGAAGGAGTAGGAGATGAGTGGAGGGAGAGGGAAGGGAGTGGTGTGCTCGGGACGAGAAGCGGAGGGGAAAGAGGAGGAGAGGAAGGCTGAGTTGGTCGGCCATGTGCATGGGCTTATAAAACCATGCAAGGTAGTAGCTAAGCACGTGCATAACCGTGCATCCTGCCTACCACAAGCCACACGAGCTCACCAACTCACACCACCAACTCGCTCCCACCAATCAGTCCACGAACACGGGCCCCACACGGACCCCACTCCTGGGTCCACACGTACAATGCCACAATGCATAGTGCCAACTACGTATAGGGACACGCAAACAGAAACCAGCCCACGAGGCCCAAGTCCAAAAGCACAAATCTACACAACTGGTCTCAGAACAATAACACTCGTCTAGGAATAAATTCATTAAAATGTAAATAATTACAAAATGAATTCTACGGGTGTTACACTTGGACATGGAGAAGGGGGGTTGGAAAGCTCTCTCTTTCTCGCACAATTCTCTCAAGATCTCTCTAAGGTTTTTTTTTTTTGACTAGCTCATTAGGATTGAGAATGTGCTTCCTCTTTAAACTCTTAACTTAGGGGGTCCATTTGTAGAGTTTGGGAGCTCTAGATCTTGTCAATAAAGAGTGGGGGATCGATGGTCAGGATTAAAATCATAAATATAGCAAAAAATCTTTTTTTAGATCTCGTCGTCCATTAAACAGGCGATAGGATCATTCAGTCGTCGCTAATACAAGCGACGATGCTGAAGATCCCAGATTCAGCGTACGCGATGAATCAACAACCAACTAGCATGAAATCTGCCACATCATCTAGTCGTCGGTCCATGTGGCATCGAGACACTAAAAAGGCATTATTTTGAAAATCAAGATATCAAAATATCCTCATGCAAATCTATTAACGGATAACGATTAAATCAATGATTTAAAATCACATTCGTAATAGAAAGATTTCAAATAAATTCCAAATTTAATTTTGAAGTTAAGTAAATGAAATTTGAAAATCCAAATCTTCAATAATTACGAGAATATCTGTCAAGATTAAGGATAAATCAGTTTTAACATAGATTGGTAATCATCTAGATATTTTGGATATTATCTTTATTTTTTGACATTATCTTGAATTTAATAAAAGCTATAACATTAAAATTTGATAACTTATCATAAAATATCATTTTTGGTAAAATAAAGATAAGTAATCTTAATTATCAAGTCATTCAAATTTCAATAATTTTCTAGAATTATTTGGCATTTATAATGATTTATATGCCATGTATACATGTTTAAATGTTGGAAAATTATAGAAATCACAATAATTATTGAAAAAAAATTGATAACATTTATAAATGTCCCATATGTCATATTAAGGCTCGAGATGATAAATTATGTGGAGAGAGATGTCTACGATTCTCATCGCCTATTCGTGTGGCGACTGGACTCATAGCCTCTTGAACTAGCGACTAGTTCTATCGCCTCTCATATTGGTAACTAGTTCTGTCGCTTGTCCTATTGGCAATATCTTGGTTTTTTTATAGTTTCCCCCTGTCTTTTATCATATTCCATAGAGATGCATTAAAACCTAGAAAATTTCAGAAATTTCATAGGAAGATCTGGAAAAATGGTTATAGATCCTTAGCCATGTGATCTGGGATACCTCAAAGGTTCCTATCCTAGATAGACTTTTATAAATGCGAAAATGGGATATCTATAGCTACCATTCAACCTAGCTACACAATTTCATTTTTCTTTTTATCTTTTTATTACAATTAACAATCATGCCAATTATATAGCTAGGTCTTAGTACACTCAATAGAGAAAATCTAATAAACCACAAAATAAAATTAAACTAAACACTCACCAGAATCCCTAATTTGTGGTAGTGTGACTCCTTCTATGTGCACTAGCAACCAATAGCTCCTACTCTTGTGCCTACTAAAATAGAAATCAACAACACACATCACTCAAAACGGTCACCTAATACACATCCCACCTAACAACTTGGCACACTCCACCGAAGAAGCAGGCGTAACTATACCCCACGCAAACAAGTATAGGCATCCCACCTAGATGCTGCAACACCAAACCCAGGTAGTCTACTACTACCTGGTAGGCGACAAAACTCCAAAACTATGTCTTTAAAATCATTCTTTTCTTTTCCTTTTAGAACCACATGCATGCTCTTTAAAAATCCTTTTATGCACACTTGGAAAGGCCACCCTTGCCAATTCAATCCCAAAAGCCACACAAGTTGATCCCATGTACTCTATGCACGGACCAGACAACCATGGCGTCTAAACGTTCTCTATAGCATTTAGAAACACCCACAACAATCACAAAACACAAGCTATAGAGTCTCTGCTTTGCACCACACGGTCCCCTCTAGACCCAAGCAACAACACCAAAGCCATGGAGCCACTACTCCCGAAACATAATGCCACACTAGCGCAACACTATCGCCAGATAAGCGTAACACCATGGTCTCCTCTAGACCAAAACCACTGAACCACTGCTCCAAAATACCACGCTACACTGGCGTAGCACCATGACCTCCACTAGGCCCAAAACCACAAGCAAATGACGTATAGTACTGTTCTATGCCAAGCAGTCAACACTAACCTTAAGCAGTCAACACTGATCACAAGCAGTCTATCGATGTCACTCAGGACGAACAACAAGGTACGTCCATTGATGTTTTCAACTTGGTATCTGGAACAACAGGAGCATCACACCATCACACCCGGATAGTACCTCAAACCACAACCACCAACTCAATAAAACACATGAACTTCAACCTAGCTAGTAGCTCAAGACTCTAAGGAAATCATCCATCCCTAAAGATCGACCAAAAGCCTCAGTTTCTTGGTACCACAAAACTACAAAACACTTGGACCTCATCCTAAGTAAACAGCTCACGACTCCAAAGGTATCACTCAACCTTGGAAATCGACCGAGAGCATTGGACTCTTGGGCAGCGTTTGTTTAGGAGCCGCTCTCCGCTCCCACAACTCAAGAGCGGCTACTGTAGCAGGAATCGACGAGCTCTCCGCAAGAGCTATCCCCAGCCGCTCCTCAAATCCTACGTTCTCCACAGTGTTTTGTAGCTCTGTTCCTCTCCCGCAGCGCTCTCTGCACTCAACTGTTTGTTTGAGGAAACCATCTAATTATGGGAGCTGCAGAGCTAGGAGTGGGCGGAGTCGCCACCCAAAAGCTACCTTGGTCCCCAGATATCTTTTCCCAAAACTATTTGTAAATCTATGCATTTCTCTTTCCAAAACTCTTTAGAAAATCATTTCGAAAACTATTAAATATCCTTTCAATATCTTTTCAAAATCTCACAATGCCCTTAATCGACACCAAAACCAAAATCGAAAAACCACAATCCAAAACATAGCCTTGACAACTTCTCTGTCAAACTTAGAAATCACACCTTGGAAGTGCCTAAGTACTAGAGCAATTCACTCGACCCACGATGACAAACCAAGCAAAATACTCAACAAAAGTGTCATCTGGGTATCAAACTTACCTAGAAGACACTGCACCAGAACAACCACAACCAGAATTTTATGCTTTGACGCCTAGGTATAAGATGCCTACTGGCTCATGTCCCTTAGGAGCACAGCCAAATCAGATTCAAACATCGAGTACAGTGCTAATGAATACTACATTCTAAACAACACATCCAAAACCACACAAGTCCTAAACCTAGGAATGATATCATCATCCCTAAAGTCCATTCTAAACCATCTGGAGAAAGGCTTATTATCTTTAAATTATATCATCTTTTATTCTACCCATACCTCAGGTAGACTTTTGTTAATTCATTTTAGGCCAACCCTACAATCATTCTAATGATGATCTTAATCATGTATGCCATTATAATTATCTCTCCAGGATTATATATATATATATATATATATATATATCAAAAACATAAAACATTTTAATATAGGATCAGGATTTGGATCGGTAGACTGAAATGGAATGGACGACCAAACCTGAGCCCAGGACATCAAATCGACAGACCGTAACCACACAGTTGAACCTTTGTTGATACTAAATTAATTAATGATTAAGTTACCTTTGGTGAAAGTTGCTAGCCTTGGTGCCTTGTTTTGGTGATTTTATTACATATATTGGGTGTTTGAGGCATTTCTCCCTATTCCAAGGATTTTTGTGCAAAATTTGCATGAAAAGTTTATAAAAAATGTGTGAAAAAAAATTGAAAGGAAAGAAAGAAGGAAGGAGGAGAGAGCTCGGCAAGCTGTGAGGAGGAAAGAAAACAAAAAGAAGGGGGAGAGGAAGAAGAAGAGAGGAAGAAAAAAGAAGAAGAAGAAAGATAACCAAGGTACACACCCTATCTCTTGATTTCTCTTTGTTTAAGCTTGATATTAATGGAAATTTGTTGTGTGGAATTTCCTAGATGCATGGTAGAGATATTGTGATTTTTGGTGGGATTTTGGTAGATTTTCGAAGATTTTTTTAAAATAATCATTACTGTTAAGTCAGTTGAGTCATTCTGAGTTCCTTTGCTTCAATCATGAATACCTCGTGCTATGAGCATTTAATTTGCATGATTTTTGTTGCATTGGAAACTAGACTCAATGATCTTTAAATATGTAGTTTGCTTGTAGAATTTCGTGCCCTGTAGAAATGTCACTATAGGTGGAAAGATTGAAAACCCATTCAGTTAGGTCAGTCTGAGTTTCAGAGCTTCAATCATGTATTTCTTGAATTATAGGTATTGGATTCAAATGATTTCATTTCAATGTTAAAGTACACTTATAAATATTTATTTTGGTATATTATTTGTCATTTTATATAACCTGTGGAGATAGTAGTAAGGCTGACAAGTCAAGTAACTCATCTGGTAGATTTACTCTGTAACAAGGTGCCATGCTAGATTGGGTCTTTGAGCTTTAATCTTGCATATCTTGAGATATGAGTAATGGATTGGCTTGATTCTTGTTGCATTTGAAATAAGACTCAGAAATCTTTATTTTGGTAGCTTATTTGTTAATTTTCCTTCCCTGTGGAGATGTCAGTTGATCTGCAAAGTTTAAAGCCAGTTTGAGTCTTAGATCTTCCAGCTTGTATATCTTGAGTTTTGGGTATTGGATTTAGATGATTTTTGTTCCATGTTAAAGTAGACTCATAAATATTCATTTTGGTATATTACTTGTAATTTTCCATGGCCTGTGGATAGATTAGTGAAGTTTACAAGTTGAGTGACCCATCTGTGTTCTCTGTCTGAAAACTTCTTAAGTTGGTTACTGTTAAGTTGTTGGGTCCCTTTGCCTCGATCAGATGTAACTTGAGCTAGACATGCTAGATTAGAACAATTCTTACTCCAGTGGAAAGTAGACTCAAAGGTCTTTATCTAAGTAGGTTACTTGTTAATTTTCATGCCCTATAGAGATACCAGTTATTGAGCAAAGATTGGACAACCATTCAATAGGTCAGCCTGAGTTCCAAAGCTTCATTCATACATATCTTGAATTATAAAGATTGGATTTGAATGATTGTTATTCCATGTTAAAGTAGTCTTCTAAATCTTCCTTTTGGTATATTACTTGCAATTTTTCGTGGCTTATGGAAAAAATTGGTGAAAATTCTAAGTCAGGCAACCCTATTTTGGTTATACTGTTAATGCCTGGAACGTGTGCCGGTTGCACGATCGACCTGCGTGGGTTCCCTAGTGCTTGTTAATAAAATAAAATTATTAATTCAGAATAAAAGATAACTCATATATGTTTTCTATATTGAGAATATATAGAAAAAGAAGTTTCGAAAGAGACATGTTGTTTGTTGTACTTTCGAGATGATTTTTCATAGTGGTTTCACAATGTTCTTGTTATGCCCAAAGGAGCCCAAGCACAGCGGATTCAGGTAGGTTTGGCACGTGTAGAATGGAAGAAAAGAGACCAAAATAGCAATCCACACAACAACAAAGCTTTTACGTGGTTCCCCAAAGATGGGTACGTCCACGGGTGTCTCTCCTTGGTTGCTTACTAACTTCAAATGGTGGAGTACAAGAGAGGAGGAAGGAGGAAGAAGGGATGGCCGTTCCTAAGGCTTGAAGAGCCTCCACACGAATCTCCTCTTGTTGTCTTACAAAAGAGCCAACACTAATAAGAGCAATTGGATGGCCTTATATAGTGGCTAATCATCCATGACAAAAATGCCCTTACAAACATATATAAGATTCAAGACACATTCACAAATCTCCACCTTGTCTTGAATCACAAACCTCCACCTAAAATACAAAAAGAGAGAGACACCAAAAAAGACCCCGAAGGGTCAGCAGCAACAGTAGACATTTAGTAAGTCCAAGCAATGCTTGAACTTACTCTCCACAACGCCCTTGGTGAACATATCTG
>JAMKQA010070713.1:0-11204 GCA_024699735.1 Posidonia australis | reverse complement strand
TATGGTTTTCCTTGTCTTCCATAATAGATTAGGTGGCGACTCCATTTATTTTGCTTTTTTCGACGTGATTTTGCCGTCCGATTTCGCATTCATTTGCGGAATCTCCTCGCCGGCATGGTTACAGATATGACCAAGGAAGGATACCTCTCTCAGCCAAAACTCGTATTAGGAGAACTTAGCATAAAGCTGATACTGCCTCAATGTCTCCAGTACAATCCTTAAATGCCACTAGTGGGTTTGAACATCTAGATAATACACCAGAACGTCATCTAAATAGGGCCTGTACACCCTATTCATCAGGTCCATGGAAATCTGCTCCCACTTCCACACAAGACTATCCAATGGCTGCAAGGTCCCTCCTGGTCTGTGGTGCTCTGCCATGACCAACTTGCAGGTTGTACACCTCGCCACATGGTTAGCAAATGTAACGCCCCTACTCTAACACGTTACCTAAATCAAAGTATCATAAGCAAATTACATTAATTACAGCAATAATTAAATAACTGTAACTAAGGCTCACCTCTAGGAAATAATGTGCGGCTAGTAGCTTAGACTCAAGCACCGAAACTAGACTGCACTACAACCTGCACCTGAAACCAAACAAAGCATGTGTGAGTGACATCTAAGTCACTAAGTACGCACCCTTAAACACACACACACACAACAAAACTCGGCAAAAACCACGAAACATAGCATATAATTTACAAAACTTGGTTTTCTTTTGAAAATCCATTTCAAAACATTATTTCCTCTTTTCCTTTAAAACACTTGGAATTCTGTTTCCAAAACATGCCCCTTTTTTTTTTCAAAACTCAATTCTCTTTTTCAATGTTTAGAATTTCTTCCCAAAACGATGTCATTTCAAGACTCATATCCATTTTCAAAACTCATCTTTCTTTTATGCACTTTAAACCGTTCACATATCTCGAGAAAATCATATTCTCAACCAGGTCCAACCTAAAACACAATGCCTCACAAGCTCAAAACCAAAACCACAAAGATTGGCTGATAACTAGTTAAAACCACAATTATTATTTAATTCTAAGATTTTAGGACCAATCACAAGTCCAATCCTAGCCAAACCATATCTTTTCATTTTCAAAAAACCAACACTTTTCTTATTCATTTTCATTTTTCTTATTGATGTTGCCTTAATCAGGTGTAACCAGGCACACAAGCAGTAGGTAAGGACACCATTTCCCCTACCTTCCTGCACTACCGTGGTGAAGTTCCCCATGCGGGAGGACATCGCTCCGACCAACTGACCTCAATTTCTTTTCATATATGCATGGGGATATGTTTTTATCTGACGTCCCATCGATGACCCAAATACCTGTTTCATATCCCTAGGCTCAGCCTACACTGTCACAAACATTAGTGACCACCGTCGTGTCTGATAATTGATATTTTACAATTTGTTGACACCATCCACTCGTGGTCCCACACTAGCAATGACAGTTGTATCTGACAATTGGTTTCTTGGGGTATCATTTTTCTACCATATTGTCGACATCAACTCCCTTGATTCCACAACACAATCTTAGTGTTTTATTTTCAAAAAATCTTAAGTTTTCTGTTTAAAACTATTTCCATCTCATTCTTTCATTACAGGAATCTTCTCCATGCAACCCATGACCCTTTACTAGGGTTCCAACTAAAATTCATGAAAAATCATGCTTTAAAACCATAAATTGGGTCTCATGCCCAAAACCACACATTAAATCATCTTTATTCATTTTTGGAGCTTGAAACCCAAAACCATTTCCAAATTCACTCATTTGGATTCCATATTCCTCATTTACATGGGGAAAACATCCTTAACACATGCTTAATATCCATTTAAAACCATTTATCTTCATTTTCTATTCACAGTTATTTATTTGGGCTTGGGCAAAATTGGTAGACCGAAAACCAGGTTTGATATACCAAAAATCCTTAATTCAGTATACCAAACCTTTTCGGTATATCGAAACTCTCTGTTTTGGTCGACCGAAGGTTTTTGATCTTTTGAAACTAGGGCCTGGTCAAACTTGACAGGGATTTGGTATGCCGAACCCAGTTCAGCACGTCGAATGTCCCATGGCTAGAGTACTTCCCCTACTTATGAACCAAACGTTTGTCGAAAATGGAGACCTCCGGCAGACCCTCAAACATGCATCATAAAACATGAATAAATCATGGGGTGTAGACCCTTGAGTCTACTTCAAGACCCTTTAAACCATTCCTCATTCCATTCATCATGCAATCCATACGAAAATTTTAAAAGCATGGAGCATGTTTTTAATTATTGTAGTATGCATACCTAAAATTTGTGTAAATCCACAAAATTTCATCCTAACCACATGATTTCTACATATCCATGCTATCCATCACATTCCCATCCTTCCTACTATTTTTCTGAGATTTTACATGCATTTTACTCATTTTTCATGCATCATACTTATTTAGCTAAAAACACAGGACAAGAGTGGAAAGGGGTTGCATACCTTAAGCGACACTCCGACGACCACCTTCGTGCCCCAGTGAAGCTTCTTCCACCAATGATCCACGCAGACGAGACTCACCCCCTCCTCTGGTTCGCACATCGTTCTTCCTCTACCTCTTTTCTCTCTTGGCTTGGCTTCCCCTCCATTTCCTCCTTCCTCTTTATCACT
Source organism: Posidonia australis (assembly GCA_024699735.1). Classification (NCBI taxonomy): domain Eukaryota; kingdom Viridiplantae; phylum Streptophyta; class Magnoliopsida; order Alismatales; family Posidoniaceae; genus Posidonia; species Posidonia australis. Next base: position 8,550 of record JAMKQA010070713.1, on the reverse strand, counting down.
TCCTTCTCCTACGTCGCACCGGCCTCCCGTCACATCACCCTCGCGTCGGAGGGGATAGGGTGGCACGAGCTCCCCTTTGTAGTGGCACGAGTGTTGAGAAGAAGAAGAAAGAAAACGAAGGAGATGAGAGCTCATGAGGGAGAGAGAGAGAAAAAGAAAGAAAGAAAAGGAGAAAAGATGGACACGTAAACCAAGACGACTATGCATCCTCAAGTTGGACCCCACATTGGTCCTGCAACACAAACATGTGCATAGAAAGCCAACAAAAACCTTACACACACAAGAATAAGAGATTATCCATTAATAAACCATTTATACAATATTACAATTAATTACATGGTTTACATTTAAAATGGATAATCAAGCCCAGCACAACAACATCCCTCTTCATGTCAGGCCACTAGAAGTTTCGCTTCATGTTTTGGTACATCTTCGTACTTCCAAGGTGAACAGTGTACCTAGACCGATGCGCTTCATCGAGCAATTTCTACCTGGTCTCTTGATGCTGGGGCACGTACAAACGCATATTGTATCTCAACTCTCTATCTACCTCAACAGATAAATGAGGCTCTCCACCAACCTCCGACTTCCCAAACATAGCTTGAACAAACGGATCTAGCTGCTGACAGGGGGACAATAAGTTCTATCAATTTAGGACGAACAGACAGGTTGGCCACCCAAGCACCAATCGTTTCCCAAGCTTGCTGCTTCATCCTGTAGTTCACTAAATCCTCCAGCATGGTCCACTTCTTAACCATCAGGCTTGCCATCATGTGCGTATGTTGACTCAAGGCATCGGCGACTACGTTGGCCTTCCCAGGGTGGTAGGACAGGCTGAAATCATAATCCTTTAGATACTCCATCCACTAGTGTTGCCTCAGGTTGAGGTCCCTCTGAGTGAAGATATACTTCAAGCTCTGATGACTAGTGAAGACCTCAAACTGCTCTCCATACAGATAGTGTCACCAGAGCTTGAGAGCGAACACTACCGCAACCATCTCCAAATCATGGGTCGAGTAGTTCTTCTCATGATCCTTCAGCTGACGCGAAGCATATGCGATGACATTGCCACATTGCATCAGAACACACACTAACCTAACACCACTAGTGTCACTATACACAGTGAAGGCACCACTTCCAGAAGGCAGAGTCAACATAGGAGCAGAAACTAGACGAGACTTCAGCTCTTGGAAACTCGCATCGCAATTCTGGTCCAAACAAAACGAAACCCCCTTCCTAGTCAACTTTGTTAGAGGTGCGGCTATGGAGGAGAAATCCCTGATAAACCTCCTATAATAGCCCGTTAGACCCAAGAAACTCCTGATTTCTGTCATAGCTCTGGGTCGCTGCCAACTGCTTATCGCTTCAACGTTGGTTGGATCTACTCTGATGTCTTCTCCAAAAATCAAATGGCCAAGGAACATAACCTCGCTCAGTCAGAACTCACACTTGGAGAATTTGGCGTACAGTTGATGACGCTGTAGAGTATCCAAAACCACCCTAAGATGCAAGGCATGAATCTCAACATCAGGGGAGTAGACCAGCACGTCATCAACAAAAATCACAACGAACTGGTCCATGAAACGGTTGAAAACCCTGTTCATCATATCCATAACTACAATTGGTGCATTGGTCAAGTTGAAAGACATGACCGTGAACTCGTAATGCCCGTACCACGTCTGAAAAGCAGTCTGCTGAATATTTGAGTTTTGTATCCTCAACTGGTGATGTTCTGATCTCAGATCAATCTTCGAGAATACGGATGCAGACTGCAACTGGTCGAACAGGTCATTAATGCGAGGCAGGGGATACTTTTTCTTCATCGTGATCTGGTTCAGCATTAGATAGTCTATACATAATCGGAGCGAACCATCCTTCTTAAGGACGAACAACATAGGCACTCCCCACGAAGACACACTCGGCCTGATAAACTTCTTGTCTAGCAACTCCTGCAACTGAGTCTTGAGCTCTTGCAACTCCACTGGAGCCATGCAATAGGGAGACTACGACACAGCACTAGAATCGGAGATCAGATCAATCGAAAACTCTACTTCCCTGTGAAGTGGCATACCAGGCAAATCGTCAGGGAAAACGTCGGGATATTCATACACCACAGAGATATTCTGAACACCTAACTCAGGAGAAGTGGAGGTAACTATACTAATTAGATACCCCACGGAACCCCTGACCAAAGACTTATAGGCCTTCATAGCTGAAATGACAAGCTTAGGCTCACCCTAACACCCACCTTACACAAAGAAAGACTCATCCTCAAGAGACCTAAAATAAACTCTCCTCCAAGCACAGTTGATCAAAGTGGATTGCTATGCCAACCAATCCATGCCGAGTATCACACGTACTCCTGTACGTCTATCATGATCAGGCTGGTGTTGAACTCTCTGCCATTCAGTGTCAAGTCGACAGACTGTAGATACCTCCGTGCCAAACTATACTCCCCCAGCAGCATTACTGCGCAGAGATGAAAGGCCAGTCTAGTTGGTCTCTCTCCCAACTCCACCATGAAAGATTCAAAGACAACGGAGAAAGAACTTTGAGTCAAACAACACTTTGGCCATCCGGCCAGCCATAATAAAAGAACCTGATGACCAAACAAAACAACAACACCACATCCATACAATTAGGTAGATGTCCAGGTTATAATGATATTACAACAATTACAGAGGGTCAGAAAACCAACTAATCATCCTTAACCTCAACTACATCTCCCAAAGTCCCAACGCCTAGAGTTGCAATGGTAAACACCCATCCCCTAGTCGACTGTTGTGGCGTGTTTCCTGCCTTCTTAGCCGGTTCTAGGCAAGATTTCTAGGCATGTCCCGCTTTCCCGCAATTGTAGCACACCATCGAGGCTGAGGTCCATCGAGGATAATGACAAAATACAGTAATATGGCCCACCTGACCATAATTGAAGCACTAGTTCCCACCGGGAGCATGGGACCCTATCTGACTGAAGCTAGCTCCACTACTCCTAGCAAAACTCCGCCGACTTGTAGAAGAAACATTGTGTTGGGATTCTTAGGCTTCACTAGAGGGAGATGAATAGTGAATTAAGGCAATTACATGCAATGTTTAATGTTTGTTTAGCAATTTCCAAGTTTTTAAGCAATTGACAAGTAAATTGAAGAGTTTGGATATTAAACTAAAACAGACAGAGAAGGAAATGAGAGCCATTGAATATAAACACAATGATGTCTAGTGGTTCATCCTCTCTGGCCTAGTCTACTTCCCGAGAAAACCCCTCGAGAGTTACCTTAAACTTGATTTTGTTCTGGGCCAAGATCGTGCCGAACACCCTTGACGAAACCTCGCTAAGCTCTGCAAAAACTACAGCTCCCTTCTCTCAACCAGAGAAGAACTTTTACACTTGTATTTTACAATCTTTTTTCTATAATCTCCCAAACTCAATTCTACTAAGTGGATGAATGGAAATGGAGCTCTTATTACCTTGGGAGTATCTCAAATATAGGAGTGGAATGTTTAGAAACTTAAGTAGCTTGAAGCTCTATATGGATAAGAAGTATATTACTTACACATAGGTTAAGAATAGAGGCGTATTTATAGGAAAACACGGGTATAAGAATGTGTCTAACATCGCTCTAATGACTACTGGTTCGGTATGCCGAAATCAAAATGGTTGACCGAAATCTGCAACAGTCGAGCACTTTGGTAGACCAAAAATAATTCGATATGCCAAAAACCTCTGATTTGGTATGCTAGTGAATTTCAGTATGTCATTCTGGATTTCTATTCTGATTTTTCTAATCTACACTTACTTTGGTATACTAAGGAAATTTGGTATGCTGAAAATGCCCTTAGTCCTATAATGAATGTTTTTCAATGAATGGTTGATTTTGGAGCTAAGGAAATTTTCCTATGATTCTATAGGGATATTTGGGAGATTATTACAAGTTTTAGGAGTACATGAATAAATATAAAATTACATCAAAAATAATTACAAAGATAACTTTTCATTTTCTTCTTCTTTCATCATGTTGAGTTCTCTTGGTGCTACATAGATCTATTTTTTCTTCAAATATCATCCCTTTTATACTTGAATCTTCTAAGTCCTTCAATAATCTTCTTTACAAATATGAACTATGAAATTTTCTCATAAAGCACATTAATCTTTTATTATCATCAAAATCAAGATAAGGCTAATAAGGCCAACACATTGGACCTCCCTTTCTGCTTCCTCTCAGGGCTACCTGAACTACTAGCACTTCGAAGACCAGGGAAAGAGAATCGGGAGATAAAAGACGACTTACCCTTCCCTTTAGGATGGCTCTCTAGATACTTTTGATGCTCTACCTCGAAGCAATAAGCCATCTCAACCATGTCCTCCACAGTCTGACACCGACAGTTCATCACCTTTAGCCGCCGCTTTGGGTTCAAGCCATCCAAGAACCTCTACGCTTGCTCCTCCTCAAACTCATAGATAGGAGCGAAGCGTTCTAGTTGGGCGAACTTAGTCTCATACACGAGCATCGACATCGTGCTTTACTCCAAACTCTGGAAATCTCGGTGAAGCTGCTCCTTCACATGAGTGGTGAAATACTTGTCATAGAAGGCTGCCATGAAATCCTTCCATTGGATGCTAACAGTTATTGAGTCCGGAAACTTCAGCCACCTCACAAACTTCTACTATTTATCTACCTCACTATTTAGCAGATAAGTCGCTAGTCGCACTCAATACTCCTCTGGGCATGCCATGTTCTTCAACATTTTTACCACCTTCTCCAACCAAGCCTCACTCTCCTCGGTGTTGACCTTGCCCTTGAACTACGGCAGACGAAGTTTCGTAAATTGGCTCTGTCACGAGTCATAGGAAATTAAAAGCTAAACAAAAATATAAATTACCAAGAACTTGTGTGTGCAGCTACGAGACTCCAGACTATGTGTACTATGTTGAAGCCCATCTGCATGTCTGCACCTGTAACCCAAACTACGAAGAAAAAGCATGAGTGACAAAAGTCACCCAACACGCACCCCACGAAAATAGTGGAAAACAAATCTATATAAATTTTCCTTAAAAATCATTTCGCAAATCATTTTTCCTAAAACCACCAAGGTTGACCAACCAGGCCCAACAGGCCAAAAACCACAACAAACGTGGCCTACACCGGCTAAAACAGCAAATAAGGCTCTACCAGCCTAAAACCACAAACGAGGCCTTCAATGGCCAAAACCACACACAATGAGTCGAGAAGCCCGGCACCAAGCAACCAACTCTGGCCACAAGCAGTCACCAAGGTGCACTGCACTGCCACGATGTGCCACTCTAAGCAGGAACCAACCACCGTCCCGCAATCTTTCCACCTGGAGAGCCCTTACAAAGCCAACCCCTCTAGGAAGGCAGTCCTATCTCTCAGGACGCTACCTGCTACGGGACATGTGTCCCACCCACACTAGCTTTCACAGGGTACGCCTCCTCACGGCGTCCTCCACATGATGCTCAAGAGGGAGTGTCATGCCTCCACACGTGACAACGCTCGAGCATCAGTGCTCACAGCGATAGTAGGAGTGTCATACCTCCTTGTCATGCCACAAAACACGCCGACCTACGAACCAGAACTCTAGTTTTGAGATGACAGTGAAGGAGTCTCATATCTCCAAGACATGACGACTCTCAGTCTCAGGTATCTCGGCCCCCAACCTCAATCAAGGAGACGCATTCGACCACTCGAGAATGTCGTCACATTCCCTGGTCCCGACGACACGATCCCACAGTGTCTCAGTCCACACACAAAACATCAGGAAAACAACTTTCCAGAACAGGCCAACACATCTCTTTTGGAAACCATTTTCAAAATCATTTTATATCTTTAGAAACTCATTCAAAACCTTGACAAAACGGCACATTAGGTGTCCCACATGACCACCACTGATAGCCCACGATCCAATCTCAAATGGGTAAAACAAACCAATCCAAAAAACCCACTGAAACACATTTTATAAAATAGTTGGGCCCTGATTTAGCTTACCGAAATGGGCTTGATGTACTGAAATCTCCTAGATCGAAAGACTGACTAGAATCGGTTGACTGAAATAGGTGCAGGCACCAAAAATAGCAGACCGAAAACCTGATCAGTCGACCAAAAGTTCTTGGTTCAGTAGACTGAATAAATTCGATCGACCGAACTAAGACACAACGGTCAACACACATAGCTAAAAACGATAGAACAAGGAGATTTGGTTAACCAAATTTCAACCAGAGGACCTAATCTAACAGAAAAACGGCATCCTGAAACAGTTCGGTATGGCATTTTCTGCGAAACCTGAAAATGACCCAAGGCACCAACACACAAGATCGCCTAAAATGGACTCCGAAAACAAGCACCACAAAATTCAACTAAAACATATATTATAGACTCCCAAATCTACTCCAAATCAACATAAACAAAACCAAAATCCATTCATCATGCATGGAGAAATAAATTCTAGAAGCCATAGGGGTCGAAAATGACCCAAAACCACACAACACCATTAATGGCCATAAATGCTACCATAAATCATCATAAACTCACAATAAATTCTAGAATTGTAAATTTACTTATATTTCATGCATTCCTATCATTCAGTACCAATTTCATGCTTTCTACAACACTGGAGCTGAGGTGTGTACTTGAAAATGGCCTCTAACAACCCAACTTGCTCTCCGACCAACCACTAGTCACCATCGGTGACCAACACGCCTCCCACATGTCCTTAGCTACTCCACGCACCACCTCAAGTCGTTGTCGACCACTGGTTCACTCACAGGTACCACTGGTAGGGGAAACAGGGGAGGAGAATGGGGGAGGAGGGAAAGAGAGAGGGAGAGAGAGAGACGGGAGAGAAGAGAGTGAGTGGGTAGGGAGAGAGACGGGAGTAGGAGAGGAAGGAGAGAGGTGGAGGAGGTTTCCAGGGTCGTGAGGGAGAAGGAGGGATGGAGGAGGCGTGAGGGGGAGGAAGAAGAATGAGGGAAAGTGTTGTTCATACACTGGGCGGGGTTGAGCTTATAAAGCCATGCAACAAAGTAGTTGGGCGCATACACACCTACGCGTCTTGCTTACCAACCACCCTGCTCGACCAACAACTAGTCCAACCCACCGACCCATAGACACACGTGGGCCCACACAGACCCACACATGGGCCCACAAGCACAGTGCCACAATGTACAGTGCCAACCATATGATGACATGCACAGAAACGCACAACTGGAAGCAGCCCCACGATGTTCAAGTCCAAAACCACCATTTCACACAACAGGCCTCGGAAATAGTAACACTCGTCGAGAACTAAATTCATTAAAAATATAAATAATTACAAAATGAATTTACAAGTGTTACAAAAATTATTTAAACCCATAACTTAAAGGTCATTCTAGGAATACTACTAAAAATATAATTTATAAAACATTTAATAAAGATAAAGAATTTTTAATTGAAATGTTTTATAGTTTATTATGAGAAATATCATTAACTTGTGATGTTTGGATAGGTTCAAATAATTTTCCTTATTTATGTTTAACTGCACATTAAATAGATATAGAATGGAATTTGCAAAAAAAATTAATTGCTTTTAAACTTTTTGATCATCCACACATTAGAAAAGCAATAGCAAATATTATAGAAGATATTACTAAAGAATTTAAAATATATAATGAAATTAATATAATATCATTTGATAATGCTTCTAATAATAATATTGCAGTAGAAATATTAAAAACAAATTTAAAACCTACATTAAATGGTGATTTATTTCATTATAGGTGTTATTGTTACATTTTAAATTTAATTATACAAGAATATATAGATTGCATTAGGCTTTATATAGAAAATATAAAAGTAGCTATTGTATTTATTTAAACATCACCTAAAAGATTTCAAGAATTTAGATACTTATGTGCGAAACAATGTTTAAAAGCTAAAATATTTAAATTAGATTTTCAACATAGATGAAATTCAACATATAATATAGTAATTTCATGTTTAGATTATAGTAACATAATTACAACATATTATAATTCAAAATTTAATTATTTATTAAATGGTGAAGATTGATATAATGCTAGCCTAATTCATACATTTTTAGAACCATTTTACATTGCAACTAATCGATTATCTGGTCAATATTATTCTACTAGTTCTCTAGTTTTAGTTAATTTATTTAATATTACAAACACATTTCAACAATATAAACATGTAACATTTTGAATCTTAACCTTCACACTAAATCATGATTAATGATAATTAATTAATGATTAAGTTATTTTAGTGAAGGTTACCAACTAGGGTTAGTGGTGACTCGTGGGAGTGCAGAGCCTAAGATGGATCAATGTTGGATGTTGCAATGCCACCGAGGCCCTAATTCGTAAGTTATTTTGTCACGCTCCAAATTTTTCACAATAATTTAAATAAATTAAATTACGGGAAAACTAAAGCTAAACAGTAAAATATCTAACCACCAGGAACCTGTGTGTGCGGCTAGCAGACTCCAGACTATATGTACTACGCTAAACCAATCGCATGTCTGCACCTGCGAACAAAA
>JAMKQA010070711.1:0-11658 GCA_024699735.1 Posidonia australis | reverse complement strand
AGACATCCAGCCTTCCTATTTGCATCCCATGCATGCATTCATCCATTTGTGGTTTTCCTCGTCTTTCCCTAAAAGACTAGGTGGCGACTCCCTTTTTTCTTTTTATCCTATCCTTGCGCCTTCGCCATCCATTGGCATGGCTGTGATCCCTTTCCCACCTCCATCTGGGTCCGGCGCGGTCACACCAGCTTTGGTGGGCAGATGTGTGAAGCGGCAGGTGATGCTGTCACAATATGATATCATGTTTGTCACACAGAAGTCCATAAAAGGACAAGCGATGGCAGATCATTTGGCCGACCTACCCTTACCAGAATATCAGCAGCTGCGGACACAATTCCCAGACGAAGATATCTTATTTGCCTTGGGCGATGAAGAATCAGAAATTCCTCAAGACAAGCATCAATGGTGTCTGTATTTTGACGGTGCAGTCAATAAAAGAGGAAGAGGCATTGGTGCAGTTTTGGCAACGCCGCAAGGACAACTAATCTCCTTTGCGAGAAAAATGACATTTGAATGCACCAATAACGAAGCCGATACGAGGCATGCATTCTAGGATTACATTTGGTAAAAGACCAGGGTGTTTGAGAACTCCAAGAATATGGAGACGCAATGTTGGCCATTTCACAAATTACTGGTGACTGGAAAACAACGGACCAAAAACTTGTGTTATATCATGAGCATTTGCTGAAGCTGATTGATGAGTTCGATAATGTCAAGTTTTCCTTCATAAGTCGAGCCAAGAATACGTACGCAGATGCTTTAGCTACCCTGGCATCATGGTTATCTCTCCCAGAGGCACAGGCTATGGATATCTCAGTCACTTGTGTAGAGCAGCCAGCACATTGCATGCATATTCAGGAAGCACCACCAGCAGATGAATTACCCTGGTATAATGATATCAAAATTTTCTTAGAATATGGTAGTTTCCCTTCTGGCATTTCCGCAACAGATAAGAAGACTTTGACATGATTGGCCTCTAAATATGTGCTTGGGGCAGGGCAGCTATACAGAAGATCTTATAATCAAATGCTTCTTAGATGTGTGAACAAGAAGGAGGCAGATATGCTAATGCTAAAGGTTCATGCAGGCACCTGTGGTCCACATATGAATGGAGTTCTCTTAGCCAAGAAGATTATGCTGCAGGGATATTTCTGGTCCACCATGGAAACAGATTACTGCCAATTTGTGAAAAGATGCCATAACTGCCAAATACATGGCAATTTCATACATGCTCCCCCACAACAGTTACATAGCATGTCATCACTTGGCCTTTTTCCACTTGGGGAATTGATGTTATCGGGGCCATTCATCAAGCAGCATCCAACGGACATCGTTACATTCTCATGGCCATCGATTATTTTACAAAGTGGGTCGAGGCGGCATCATATAAGACAGTAACAGCAGCAGTCACAGAAAAATTTATCAAGAATAATATTGTCGCCAGATATGGGGTTCCACATGCCATCATATCAGATAATGGGACCAATTTCATAGCAAGGAGAGTTGAGGAGTATCTTCGGAATTACAAGATTAGGCATCACAGATCCTTTCCTTATCGACCACAAATGAATGGAGCAGTGGAGTCAGCCAATAAAAATCTGATAAAGATCTTGAAGAAGACAGTTGAAACCCACAAAGATTGGCATGAGAAGCTGCCTTATGCATTATGGGCTTACAGGACCTCAGTCCGGACATCGACGGGAGCAACACCGTATTCTTTGGTATAAGGTATGGAAGCAGTCCTTCCTTTTGAAGTAGAGATGCCATCATTAAGAATCTTGAAGGAAGTAGAATTAGATGAGGCGGAATGGGTTCAAGATCGCTATGTTCAGTTAGATTTGATTGATGAACGCAGATTGCAAGCCTTACATCATGCCCAATGTTACCAGAAGCGAGTGGCCCGAGCATATCAGAAGAAAGTCTGGCTCAGAAGTCTTCAACTAGGCGATTTGGTTTTACGCGCCATTCATTTGCCCGATGCCCGACGAAAATTTAGGCGCAATTGGTGTGAACCATTCATAGTAAAAGAGGTCTTGTCAGGAGATGCAATCATTCTTGAAGACATGGATCGTGGGGCGCAATTAGAGTCTATCAACACTTCCTATCTGAAAAAGTATTATCAATGATCCCCAGTCAATCTCGAGCCTTACACTGTGAACCCTGCATCTCTATATTCTTTCGCATCTGCATGTTAGTATTTTAGGCTATTGCATCCCAACATAACATAAATCATATTCTCTGCACTGTACTTTCCTTCTATATGCATCGTAATTAAGCATCATCATTGCCCGATGAGGAAAATCGGAAGCTAGCCTGCTTAGGAAGAGTTTGGTCTTCCTCATGTGTTACTACTCATGTGACTTAGGGAGTGAGGGAGTGATTATTCATGGAACATGGATGAAATGTGCAAATTCCCAAGGAGCCTATACCTCCAGAGGAAGGGAAAAATGTTAGGTCTAGAAAGAGTGTGAGCCAAGAAAAATATTGTCTTTGGAGCACAAAAGAAAATAAGAAGATAGAAGTTGTAGATAGAAGTCAGCTCCAATGAGAGTGGCATATAGGACAACTTTATTCCTATCACATAACTTGGAGAGGAGTTGAAGCATACACCAACAAAGCCTATATTTGCAAAGGGACTAGTCACCCCTTTTACATCAAAAAAAGAGAAAGAGAAAGCTGCCATCCCCTCAGCTTAGGTGTTTATTACCTCTAAGCAGGGATAGAGTAAGCCAACATGCCTTTGAGGGAGTAAAAGAAATGTGAATTATTAAAAGAGTAGGTGTAGGGCCCTAGGAGTTTGGCACGGGGTCCATGATCTCCAAAAGAGAGCTACAAATAAACCTAAGTATCTAGGCCATGTGAGTTGAGGGCATTTTCACTTCCTATGGCAGGCAATACAGACTTCCTTGGCACTGAGGGTACCAATGTCTATAAATCATGCATCAATCTTGCCTCTGCATTGTATTTAGCACTTAGTTTTTAATCGTGCATATTTGCATCACTTTGCAAGGCATTTTGTCCATATTCCAACCAGGGGCATGCCAGCTGCCTTTTTTGAGTTGTAATATTGGCAAATGGGAATTCTGACTAGGGGCATGATAATCGCTCTTTCGGTTGAGGTTCTTGACTAGGGGCATGCCAGCTGCCATTCTACGTCAATCAATGGGACGGTGCTATAAGAAATGTGTGGGCAAGCGCAAGCAATACAAGAGTTAGGACGACACAATACGCAAGCAAATTTCTCATTTTATTACAGCTCATCAGTTATACAAGATTTGCTCATTCGACAATAGTGGATCGGAAAATTTCAGTTGAATCTTGGTCTCTTTGAGCTGCCAGCCTTTATAAACAAGTGCCACTAGGAGGAATTTCGCTTATGGGCCATGTTTCTCGTATTTCAGCTTCATACTCTACTGTGCAGTCTGAACCCTCAGTAATGGCAAGATCAGAGGATTGAATACCGACACGGGTCATGCGGGCTAGTTTTGAGGTTGTCACATCAGAGTCAAGAATATATCTCTTGTAGCAATCAGGGATGGGGCTTTGCTCAATTGAACCCTGGCAAAAGCCGAATTGGCGAAGAACACGGACAGGATGGTATTCCACGCCGCCCGTTAGCCCTGGAAGGACAACAAGTCGCATATCCCTATCACTGAAGAAGACAGTAAAGGACTTTGGGGTTGAGAACAGAAGGCGCCAAACTACAGTGTCATTGGTGAGATTCCGCAGTCTGCCGCACAGCTCATGAACGCCTGGAAGGGTCCGTGAGTGATTGGTACGGCTATAGGTTTCAAATGCCGAATGTTGAGGGCGTAGGACTTCCATTCCCATATGGGCAGCAAACCAAACCTAGCAGGGGAAAGCGGAGCATGATTAGATAAGCACAGTAGAACAGTGAAGTAACATTGTTTACTCACCTGAACTAGTGCACCACAGCCACAGAAATGCCTGGAACGTTTCAGTGCCCGATCCAAGCCAATGTAAGTCTCCGCAAGAAGAATAGGGGCAAGATCAATCTGGCGAGTGACCATTGCCAATGCTATTTCTGCCACCTCAATAGCAACAATCATCTGGCCATGGCTAAAAATGAGTTCTCCAAGGAAGCGTACCACAAAGCCATGAAGCCACAAGCTACCTAAGGAGGAACGAGTGTTGATAATCTTGTCAAAATAATCCAAGCGTAGCATGGTAGTCGATCCATCCTTACAAATGAGGCTCTTCTCGCAAGCACTTCGAGTCAAACCGGTCAGTTGGCTCAGGACCGAAGCATAGCTATTGCGGCACATAAAGATAGGCAAAGACATGTATGGTGATAGGCGCATATCCGTTTGACTTCTTCCAAGGTCAGAGTTAGTTCCGTCTGCCCGAAGCGAAATACATGGAAAGCCAGTTTCAAGAATCTAGCTATAGCACACAGCAAATGCCAGTTCACTTCCACCTTAGCAATGTTCAGTAATGTGGAAGATATGCTCCAAATCCGTAATTGCTCACGATCTGCAACAGCCAATGCATCAATCCAGGCTCGCAAAACATCAGAGCAGTACTTTGGTGTCACCATGGTGGGGTAGCCTTGTGGAAATGGACTTGGGTCAGATATGGCAAGAGGGTGCAAAATCACATTTGGGGGTGAATAAAAAAAAAAAAACTTCACGCATGTTTGGGGCAGATAGAATAATCTGGCAGAATATAATCTCAAGGTAGAAAAGAGCACGTAAAGCTTGTAAACAAAGAAGGAAATCGACAGGATATAAACATGCATCAGAATAATTTATCTTGTTGCAAATCTAAGATGCAAAGGGAACCTCAGTTCATGAAATAAGCATAGAGCCCAAGAATGGAAGCAAAATAGAATATCCTTACAGAATATGAGAAAAGCCACACATATCTTTATAGACTCCGTATGTTGCCTTCTTTCTCACGTAGCAAGATGTGAAGACGTATAAGCAAGAAAAATCAACAAGAAAACATATGCATATGCAGAGATTCATCTCAAGACAGGAGTTCACGTACCATTGTGACGAAAAAGAAGGTGTAGCGGATGCCCAGAAGATTTAAAAGAGGGCTACAAGAGAGGTGGAAGGCCTGAGAATGCTTTTTCAGAATGGATGGTGGCGTATCTCGCTACGAATGCGAATTTATATAGGGAAGAAGCAAAGGGGTTGTAGCAGAAAAGGAAGGCAAACTGGCCATTTTGAGAGGAGCACCAAGGTGGCACACTTTAGTGGCGCACATATGGGGCGCACCTAGGTGGCGCACCCCCTGGAAAAAATTCGATAGAACCTCCCCTAAAATTTGAAGCTTGCCTAAATCCGCACCAGTTCTTAAACCTGCATAGAAAATTTATCCTTCATGCACAGACAAATCCCCCAAGGAGAGGGTTGCATCCCAAAGTCAGATTGGCATTCAAGAAATTTTCAAAAGATACATGGTTCAAGATACAGTTTTAATATTTATACGAAGATTGGCAAATAACAAAGGAAAAAGACGACTACTCCTCGTCTGACTCCTCCTCGTTGGACGATGCCTCTTGGAAACTCTTTGCTAAAAGTCAAGCTCCTCGTCGGGTGATCCGGCGTGACCACTGGGCGGCAGCATCAGCCTAGGAGCGGGCAGAAGAACTTTGAACCCTCTGTGAAACCTCTGTGTCAGAGCGGTCCTCTTCGGATGCTTCCATGGTAAACTCTCCGCTACTAGCCGCGTTCACTTCATGGGCTAAATAATCTTGCTGTCAAAAAAGAATGTCAGATTTGTATCAGTGGCCAGTATAATGTAAAAGGACGTTCTTGTGTAAATAAAAGGGGGAAGAAGTACCCAGATGATGTTGCGCCAGTGCAGTTCCTGTGTAAATTTTGCAAAAGTATCAGGCAAGTTTGTAATGAAAGTAAGGTAATTTATAAAAGAAAGGCATACCCTTTTTCGTTGGATATCCTCGTAAAAAGAGGCAAATTGCTCCTCGAATCCCTGTAAAGTAAAACAAATGTCAGATTTATCCTTTTTGTATGAAAAGAAATTTTTAGCAGAAATTACAACAATTTACCTGGGCCCAGTTGGAAGCGTACCACATTCCACGTTGGCTGTCACGCACGGCCTCCTCAAAGAGATAGGGCTTCCCGACCCGCCTGTACCAAGCCAGATAGTCTGTATAGTTGACTTCTCGAAGAACGTGTTTGTCCTGAGAAGCCACAGCAGCAGCATGCTGACTCCTAGCCACAACACGGGACGGAACTGGAAGGTCCATGTCAGAAGGAGGGGTAGGAATGCAGAACTCGTTCAGGAATTGATGCCTCACGTGCCCCGAGAGGAAATACGCTGACTTCTTCATGCAGCAGAATTTTACCTGTTTGTCCCTCAGAATGCGGCTAGAGTTCAGAGGTGCCCGGTTAAAGCCATCATATATGGAGAACGGGCGCAGGTGAACCTGTTGCAAGAATAGACAATTGTAGACAACACAGGCAATACAGACATACAGAAATTGAAGTCCAAAGCGCGAAAACTTACATCCTCGAGCTCTACCAAGTCTAGCAGATATCGGTAGGACTCGTAGCTATAAACCCCTGCAACAACCCGGTGGTCAGGCTCGACCCACTAGCGAAGGAGAGGAAGAAGCTCATCACGAAGGCGGCCAATGCTATGCCCCCGTGTGATATGCTCCATGACCCAGTACTGGCAATAGTAGGCAGAAGTCAGTCAATCAGATATCCATCAAAGATGAAATTTGTTTTGCACAAAAATACTTACAATCAGTAGGGGATACAATCCTACATAAGAACGACGCCCCAGCCTGACTACGTTGTCAAACCTGCAGATCAACCAAGTATAGCTGGCGCTAGCCCAATCATAATGGTCCAAATACTCCAAGTTGGTTAGGTATGCTAACCAATCTGCATGGATGCAATAAGCCAAAGAGTTGCAGAAGACCATTGCTTGCAAATCCAGCAGAAAATGCCTCAGCACAAAGTCCGCCTCGTCGCTGTCGGGCTCGGGGTTGGGCCAGAACTGGTCCCACTCTCTCAGCCACCCCACTGTAATCATGTGTTTCCCCCTAGGTGGTTTAGGAGGAACACAACCTAAATGCGCAGGGGCCAAGTGCATTCCGTGGGTGGTCTCGCCTATGATCGGCTTGTCGCCGAAGGGAAGACCCATCAGTAGGGCCCACTGATTGGGTAGAATAGTCAACTCTCCAAATGAGAAGTGGAAGGTATGTGTCTCAAATCTCCACCTCTCCACCAGAGCTCGAAAAAAGTTATAATGGCCGTCAATGACTGGGATGCGAAGTAAGCCGCGAAACGGGGATCGGTGAAGCATAAAATTCTGCAAGAACTCCGAAAGACGATGGAAGTGTTCGAGCATGGGGGCCTAGTGACACCGTATTACCCGGTTAGCATTGCCGGCCTAAAAATGGCAAAGAACAGAATAAATACAAAGTTAGAAAGCAAATTATCATAATCAAGGCATGCTAAGTCAAGATAATTACCCCAAAGTCGGGGCTCTCGCAAATGTGATCACCGCTAAATAGCCACCCCGCAAAGTTGCCAGACTCCTGAAAATACATTTGTTAAGGAAATGACAGATTTGTATCATGTATGCAAATTTTTCCCGTTCGGCATACCTCGACAGGGACAGCAGGAGTCGAGCTACTAGAGGCCCGTGACCTCGAGGAGCTACCTCGCCGCTAGGGACGAGAACTAGAAAGCGTGTCCCAGAAAGACTGTGGGGTTCCCTCCTCGGGAACTAGGTCATCTTGGTAAAAGGTAAAGGCCAAACCAAGAGATAAACAGCAGCAACATGCATGGCAAATGCAGAATATTTAAGCATAATAGAGCGCAAGTCGAAGTGAGACATGGCATTACATTCATTGGCTGAATAGAAAAGGCATAGCATGTAAAGTAAAGCACAATGGCATATGATGATAGAAATGTGGATAAAGTAGGCATGCAATTACAGCTCAGCATTATAGAAAAAGCTTTACATTAAGCAAGAAATTACGTGAAAATATAAGAGTTATGGGAGTTATGGTTGTGGTGCACTTTTGATGTTTTTGCTATTTGTATTTACAAAGTGGGACATACTAATGTTGTTATGAAGGACTGAACATGAAACATATTGTGCCCGCGTGTGCTATTACTTTCAACAGATATTTGATTTAAAGTGGCCAATACTGATTCAAAGCAATTTATGATATGGAATCACATTTCCAATGGCAAAGAGATGCAGCATGGCATTCAGTCAAAAAATATATATATGGCATGGATAACAACAAACTCTTTTCATTCAAACCTTGAATCACCACTCCAACCCACCAAAACCCCTCACCGCCATGAAAAACCCTCTGACAACCACGGCTAGCCCAACCGCCGATCATCACGGCCAACCCACCTCCACTTCATGACCCAAAAAACCATCCGCACCACATGGCCAACTCACCTCCCACTCCATGGCCAGCCTATAAGCTCGCCTCCGCGCGTCTCAACCTGCCGGAACCCACCTCCCACTCCACGGCCAGCCCATAAACCCGCCACCGCGTGCCTCAGCCCGCCGAAGCCTAAGCCACTTCCGCCACCCGTACCGCTCTTCAACCGACGGCCAGCCACCCGCATAGCTACTTCCTCCACCCGCTAAACCCATCAGCCATCGACCATTAAGGAGGAGGAGAGGTACAGCACCAAGCAAAATGGAAAAGCCCAAGCAAAGAGAAGATCAAGAAGAAGAGATCGAGGTTACCTCCGCCGGAGAACCTCTGCCCAACCAGTCTTGAAGGGTTCGGTCCATCGTCGCTGTCGATGCTGCCACCGAACAAAGCCTTCGCCGCACCACGTCGACGCACTAGACCACCGTACTGATCGCGAGCACTTCACCGCCGCACCAACACGAGCACCACCGTCGGCCTTGAAGAGATGAGAGGGAGAGAATGGGGCTTTAGTTGGGGAGAAGAAGTGGGAGAAAAGAAATGAGGAGGAAGAAGAAGAGGCACGCGTGTTGGGGAAGGATTAAATGAAAAATGAAGGGAAAAATATATGAATAAGTAAGTATGTTGCTTTTGAAAGAAAAGGAAATCAAATAAATAAAGACAACAGTGAAGAAGAGCCATGCAGCACAAGCTCAATTGCAATCCCAAGAAGCAGGAAGAAATGCAGAATATGTCTGGGTAGTTATGACAGTTATCCAATGGGTCTCTTTTCATGCAAAGAATTTCATGTCTGAGATTCAAAATGCAAAATGATTGTGAAAGTTGCGTTTTAGCCCCTAGCACTCCACAGCTTGCACCTCAAGAGCAGAATTTCAAGTTCAAGAAAAGTCAGCTCATGGTCTGCAACAAATCACTAGACAGGGTAATTTGTAGAAAATCCCCTACATTTCTTAAATTTGCAGAATAGTCTACAAAGGAAATGGGAAGTTATATTTGAAGTAAACATTTGCAAATACTCAACAGAATATCAAATACCATAGCAATGGCGTAATCAGGGTGTCATATTGGGAAATTTACAATAAAACCCACAAGTTTTGGGGAAATTGCATATAGGTCCCTACTTTTTGCAAACTTCGCAACAAAGCCAGTTGAGATCAAAACTCCAACAAGGTTCTTTTAGAAGATATTGCATGCATCTCAGCAAGAACACCGGTTTCCGTGCCACCAGCACCAGCAGCAAGCACAGTTACAATTTTGCCCTCCGGAGCGTAATTGCAGCCAGTTGCCTTCCTAGGGGACAATCCAGGGATTATCGTCTTTTGTTTTTTCGAATTCTCCTTTCGGACGGATGAGATCCTTCTACCCCTCCTTCTTGGATTTTCGTGGGCGCGAAATCCAATTGTTGACCTTTTGACCAGGCGATCAAGGTCGTATCCTTTTCCTTGGCTTCTGACTAGGCGGTCAAAGTTAACCTTTGGTTGGACAGTCAAGGTCTTTTCTTTTCTTTTTTTCCTCGCGGGCGCGAGATCCTTTTCTTTGGCTTCTGACCGGGCGGTCAGAGTCGACCTTCGACCGGGCGGTCGAGGTCATTTCCAGATCCTTTTCTTTGGCTTCTGACTGGGCGGTTAGAGTCGACCTTCGACCGGGCGGTCGAGGTCATTTCCTTATCCTTTTCTTTGGCTTCTGACCGGGCGGTCAAGGTCCTTATCCTTTTCCTTGGATTTTCGCAGGTGAAAATCCTGTTGTTCGACCTTTGACCGGGCGATCAAAGTCCTTTCTTTAGCTTTCCTTGGGTTTTCGCGGGCGCGAATTCTTTTTGCTTGACCTTTGACTAGGCGGTCAAGGTCATTTCCTTTTCCTTGGATTTTCATGGGCGTGAAATCTAGCTGTTTGACCTTTTGACCGGGCGATCGAGGTCATCTCCTTTTCCTTGGATTTTCGCGGACGTGAAATCCAGTTGTTTAACCTTTTGATCGGGCAGTCAAGGTCCTTTTCATCCTTTTCTCTTGTGGGTTTTTGCGGGCGCGAAATTCCTTTGCTTGCCCTATGTCCGTGCGGACAGGGCCCTCTTTCTTGTTTGACAAATAGTATGTTTGTCATGCCCCTTTTCTTTGGGCTGGTATTCCCAACTACTCGATTGACAACAGTCAAGCTATCAAGCGTTCGGGTTGACAAGACTTGATTGACTTGTCATATCCTGCCTCCTCAGGTTGATAACCTCAATAATCCGGTTGATGAGTCCGACAACTTATCATTTCCCTACCAGTGGTTCCCTCTGTGTGCAGGATTTCTTTAGTTTTTGCCATTTTACTTCAGCATTAACATCATCATTGCATCGCCTTACAAACACCCATTACTTGTGTTATCAAGGTTAGCATCAGCTTTGCATTTTTCTTTCAAGCATCGGCTCTTGCATTTGCATCTTGCATTGGCATCACGCATTTCCAGCATTTATTCTAGCAGTCGCATGCATTTTGCATTTGCATTTGGCAACAAGTCATGACTTTCGGTGTATCCATCGGATAAGTGACATAATGCCTACAGTAAATACTATTCCTCTGCAATCTCAAAATGGGGGTATCTTGTCAACCCTGAGCATCGGTCTCGATTCCCTCCGTCCCTTGACCTCGCTCAAGGAGGGGCATCTGTAGACACCCCGATTTTGAGGTGGCTCATAGGTAAACTCTCCAGATGTTGCTTTGGATGCAGGAAGCTCAACCATTTTTGAATCCTACTCAACCTTTTAACTAGCCAGAGATCATTGCATAAACCGACCACAAGCCCATAGCAACCCCGTGGCCCAATTGGCAATTCAAATAGCTAGTGGAGAGCACCAATGTGGAGCACTGGACTGGAGCACCAAGTAGAGAGCACCAATGTGGAGCACTTGACTGGAGCACCAAGCAGGAGCACTATAGTGGCGCACCTAGTTGGAGTACCAAGGTGGCGCACCATCCTGGCACACCAAGCTGGCGCACTGCCACTTTTCAGGGTGCTAGCTGCTAGCTTTCCATCCCCCGTGCTTGTAACCCTCGCCAGCGGATATTCCCTACGAATCTACGCCAGGCTCTTCGTTTGCGAGGCTGTCTGCATCCCATGGGAGTTACCCTTGTGGAACTCTATAAAAAGACCTCCATTGGCAACGATTTAGCACTCTTGGTTAATCCATTCACTTACTCCCAGCAACCCACTCTCGTTTTCCTGAAGATATCCTTACATTCCAGAGCATCCTCAGCCAATCCAAAGCAACA
>JAMKQA010070710.1:0-12095 GCA_024699735.1 Posidonia australis | reverse complement strand
GTTTAAAAATTTGATTAATTAGGGTTTTATTGAATTTTAAGTTGATTTAAGTGGATTTTAGCTGGATTAAGTGGATTAGGATTTATGGTTGGATTTTTAAGTGGATTTAATTGGATTTTGTTTGATTAGGGTTCTTGTTAGGGTTTTGTTGGATTTTAAGTGGATTTTAGCTGGATTAAGTGTTTTATTTGTTTTTCAGTGGATTTTAAGTTGGATTAAGTGTTTTATTTGTTTTTTAGTGGATTTTAATGGAGTAGTGTTTTACTAGGTCAGGTGGGTTAGTGTGGGTCTGATTGGGACCTACGTGGACTAGGATTTTGGTAGTCGCGACCAGAGCATCAACCGGAGGAGCCTGCTGCCAAATGACCTCAAAATCGGGGTGTCTACAGATACTATAAAAGAAAGATATGTAATTATTTGTCCCAATTCTTGTTGCCTCTTATCCATGATTAAGATCTTATTCCTAATCAACCAAATATTCCATGTGCTACATAGAAGACTAAAACCATTTCAATCTTTCATGACATTTGGTTCTTGCCTTTTGCGTGAGCATAAACGAAATTCAAATTCCTATTTGCATCATTAAGGGATTGAATCAAAATTGATTTTTTGCACAAGGTTGAAGATATGCAGAAGTTTGAAGAGAACAAACAAGAAAATAGTGGTTATCCTAAATGTCTTTGTGCTCACCACAAATGTTGTGCCATCTTTTCCAGTAATTTTCTTTTGACATCCATAGTTTGATGATAAGCCAGAGGGCACTCACCTTGAGAGGAGATCACAACTTCCGTCTAAGACAGATATTATAGAAGGGAGGTGCATCGAGCAGTGCATGTCTCTCCACTTTCAAGAGCTTGCCTAAATAAATCTCCTATTTTAGATGACGAAATGAGAAGGAACACATCTATTTCTTTGGGAAAGAAAAAGAAAAAGGGAAGAATCACCAAAGTTAGTTCCAACCACAAACAATAAAAAAATAATTTTTTCACACAAAAAAACAATCGACCCAAAGCTAGAAAAAGGACCCCAAAAAATTATTCGACCAGGGGGAGAAGGACCCCCATGGTCCTATATCTCGACCGCCTCGTCCCCCTTATGTGCTTCCTAGGAACGCCAACCACTACACGCTGATGGGTCCTCCCACTCCCTGACAACCTCATAACTCCCACCTCGAGTGAAAAGGAGAAAGATGAGTTCCTCTCTCGCTTCATCTGGAAGATGCAAAAGAAGATCTGTGAGAACTACCACGAGATCGACTGAGGAGCGGCGGTGTCAGAGGAGAGCTTCTCGGCCTCAGTGGCTCGACTGTGTCTCATGTAGGAGGGGGGCAAGGGGGGTTGGGGGGCGTTAGGTTTTGTTGGGGGTAGAGATGAGGAAGTTGTGGGGGGGGTGATGGTTTAAATATATTTTGATTTTTAAATTTCAAAAGAAAAATCAAAAACTAGATTTGCTTGTATGCAAAGTTGTTTTGGGTTTTGAGAGAACATATAATAAATGTGTACTATATATATATAAGTAAGTAATGATTTACTTATTGATTTGATTTATACATATATATTTATATTAGATAGTAATGATCTACCTATGTCCATGTTATTAGATATATAACTAATATCCATTTTTATCATGTATCTATCTTTCAAATATTTGTATCGTAATTGTTTTTTAAGGATATGCATTATGTAACTATTTGTATCTACATCCATATTGGTATTCGTTTTTTCATGATATAGATATACACTTAAAACATGGATATGATCCGCTCCATTTCCATCTACAACTCTATAAAAAAATTTCTAAAGATGGAATTGGCGAGAGGGCTGCTATTTCATGGTCTCCATGAAGGTTTAAGTTTTAGTATTGTTATGTGCCACCATTTTAACTACCGTTTCTCAAAGCAACAACATGGCTTCAATTTTAAACTAGGAAAATATCTTGTGGTCGTACGAACAAGATCATCGTGCAAACAAAGTACCACCAGCCAAGTGACGGATAAGGGGCATTTTGACGTCTTTCCCTCATTTTCTACATTTAATCTTGTGGTTTATTTGAAGAAGCAAAAGAGAAACGTTGAACTTCCTACGTATTTTGGAATACAACTTAGGATTTGAAGCAAACTATTGTATTTTTAAGAGTATAAAACAACAAATGACTTAAAGCTTAAACCTCCTTGAATCCTAGAATCGAATCTTCCATCTCTTACTTACATAATGCTAGATTATGTTGACTCTAGTATATCACCTCTGAGTTTTATCTTTCTATTATCGTCTGGTTGTCAACTTTAGTTAAGGAAGACATTTCCATGGTAATAAAAAAATGACTTATTAGCAGATCTGGAGAAGAAACACGCTTCACTAACCATCGCATGCCACCTCTTCCATGTGTATAACATTCATTCGTGATTAATAGGCAAGAAGTAGTAAGGTTGGGGGAGGTGTCCTAAAACCGAGGACAAAACATGCTGCTGATTATTTCCCAAGAACATATCCTGCTTGTAGGAAATGATTAACTGGATGATGTCATACAAAGAGATTTACAAAATAATGTCCATGTAGTGTTATTCTTTTGAAAAAAAATATCAATCAGATACTAAACCAATGAGAAAATCACTATGTCTTCGTGTCAAAATACTTCTGAGCAAAGGAGACATAATAATCTTTGCCATGTGAGGAACAAGAGACTAACAACAGCTTGCCAACGATAAATAGATAAAACCAATTGGGAGGTAACCATGCATCAGTTATTCAGATAAAAATATGCAAATCAAGTAAACGTACAACTGAAGTTCAGAAATGACTTGTCAACTGCGTTATCAGAATAATTGTCCCAAAAGAAACTTGGGTTTAATGTGTTAGGGATCAAAATCCCTGTATTATAGATGATGTATAACAAGATTTCGTAAATAGGATAGAAGCAAACTCACACAAGTACACATAAAATAGAAGATCAAATAACAAGATTTCGTAATTTGGTCAAACCTTACATTGCACCAGAGAGATAATCCACCACTGAGAAAACACGGATATAGATGATGTATCTATTTTGTCTCTCTTCCTCTCCATCTCTCTCTAACCTATTACCTATATAACATGCCAAAAGAGGTATCATATGAATATATAAATAGGATTACTATTAAAATCCCACTGATCATAGGATCCATTAAACTAATTATAATATATCTATGTACCCATCTATTGGATGCCCAGTTCCCAACAATGTATATATTAATAATAACGAATCAAAGAAACAAGTAAACAATTTGTCCTAATGTTTTTTTTTTTTTTAATTCTTATACCTGAAATAGCTAAAGGAGAATAAAAAGAGGAGCAATAATATAAAATAGCAAAAATGTCTAGTATAGTGCATTTACTGGATTACTGTCTACTGAATATTGAAGCTTTCCTATGCAAATGATTGGCATACTATGCAATTGATGTTTAATAATTTTTCATTTGCTAATGCTGCGTTCTTTTCTGAGGCTCACAAATTTGTTCATATGGTGTGTTAAGAATTTTATAATTCACATATACAACAACAAACAGTACCTACTTTATTAATTAAGACGAGTAACTAATACGATCATCTATTAGAAAAGATTTGGTGACTTATTTCCATTTTTCCTGAGCCTCAAATCGAAGAAGATTTTAATAAGATTTAAGCTCTACATGTTTACCTTTTAACAAGATTTAAGCTCTACATGTTTGGCAGCAATAGAAGTCCATGTAGTGCAAATGGAAGACTCAAAAGAAGTATGTTTGATAGGGAGTAAGGAATCTCTTGTTGAACCAACTGCGCATAATCAAATGCTCTTTGAAATGCTAGAGTCTACTAGAGACATGATTGAGGAAAAAGGACAAGCTAACAGGTGCATGCTATCATATAACAGTACACTAAAAACAAGGAACAATGATCTTACTTCATGCCATGTTAGCATGATTAGCATTGAATAAAAGGAATAATGATCTGACTTCATGCCATGTTAGCATGATTAACATTGAAGAGACTATTATTTTAATTAATCTCACGCCTTATTTTCATCATCGTCCTCAGTAGATATGAATATGAAGGAAACAGAATTTGACCTGTTTAATCTCCCTAGATGCGAAGAAGTGACACATAAGGGATGGTTGCTTTTTGTGAAATGTGGTTTCTGTTTTATATGTTGTTCGATAAATATTTCCCGCTTACTTCTAGAGCCCAGCCTTGGTCAAGCCATTGAGTACAACTTATTTACTGCTTTTCTTTGCCTCATCATCGTCTCAAAAGACTTCATGGATGAGTTCATGAATGAAACAAGAAGAGTCTGAAAATGCTACCATGCTGTATACGCGGTTTGTCAATATATAGCATTCTTCAAATAAAGCCTTCAATTGGAATAGTAACAATACAGTAGAAATATACACACTAATCATATGATCGAAGAATTTATCAACTTCGAATGTACAAGGAAAGGAAACTGCAAGGTGAGCCGCTTGTACCAATAATCTCATAGAGATAACTGACAATGTCCAGAAAATTCCCATACAATTGAATATTCATAAAGTAGTAACATACATATGATATCCTACAAAAACAAGCAATTACGGTGAACTGTTTGAATTGGGATGTTAAGCTCAACCACATCAGTATTATAGACTGGCATATACGATAACAACAACTGTCACCAAAGATTGAATTCTGATTTCCAAAGACCAGAAAATAAATAACCTATGTGCGGGGAGCATGCCCATTAAGAAAGACGAAAGAAACTCTGCAGAAGCTCATGATTTATAAACGACTGAATCCTAACTTTGCTTGAGATTGTTTCAACGAAGAAACAAACAAGTACAGAGTGGTCAGTCCAAAACAGGCTGATTAAATACAGATATGAATTCTTTCAAATGCCAAACTCCAATCTGTTTTATTCTGTTACTAGATACATTATCCAGCCATTACTAATTCCTTAATCAAACTACAATGTGCCGGCATCGCCCGAGAGGCCACTGCTTACATCAAATAGGAACCTCAAGTATTCCCAGTTTCAGCGAGAAGCGATATCTAGAGGAAAGAACCAATTATACTCAGTAAAATCTTTGATCTAAGAGCCTAAAGAGCTTAACATGCTTAATCAGATATCTCTCTATGAACTTCTTCTCAGAATTGCTTCTGCAAGAGTGCAATCCTACCACCACAACTAATTCTGATGCTACGACTGTTAATAGTTCTCCTATGAAGACTACGAGGTACAAATACCATGAACAACAATAATAACATGATTAAAGGAGAAAAAGAAGAAAGGAATTTTGCATTACATCCTAACCCAACTCTATAAATCTGCTAGAGAATCCATCTCTTCTCTCTTCTTCACTGTGAACCTGAACAAAGCATAGCAGAAAGAGCAGAGTCAAGAACCAACCGAACTCGTTTCCCGACGAGTTCAATCATTTGTCGGAAAAAGCGTCAGCACCTTTCTCCCACCTCCCCCAGCACCAGAATCTGAATCCCCGACGAAATTACTCGACGGCATCGGAGGCGCCATTCCGATCGTCATAGGCCCAATTACCCTCTGAATTCCCGTTTGACGGTGCTGCTGCTGCCGACCCAAGAATCCACCATGTTCAAATCCCCCACCTGGCGGCGACCCAAGACTTCCCATTTGCCTATGTTGAAAATACTGCTGCTGCTGGTGTGCCGCGGCGGCGGCGGCGGCGGCGGCCATCTGTTGGTGGTGTTGCAGGGCAGCCACCGGCACGAACGGCATGAACTGCTCCGGCCCGCCACCACCTCCAGCTCCCACCGCCGGCCTCTGGTGGTTGAGAAAGTGGTGGGGGATCGGACTACTGGCGAAGAGCTGCTCCGTGGCGGCGTCGGAGTGGGAGACGGCGGCGTGGGCGGCACCGGAAGAAATCCCCTGCATTCTCTTGAGATAAAGGCGGTACTTTTGTAGGTGGCTCGCGACGTTCTCGCGCGTGAGACCGTCGACGCTCATCAGCTGCATTATGGTCTTGGGCACCGCATGCTTGATGCCGAGGTGCGACACGGCGTCGACGAATCTCTTGTGGAGCTGCGGCGTCCACACCAGCCTCGGCCGCTTCAGGGTCCGGGCCTGCTCGTCGCCGCCGCCAGCAGCACCTCCCCCGCTGCCGCTGCCGCCACCACCACCCATCTCGGAGGAGTCATGGTCTCCTCCGAGATGGTGGTTCTGCTGCTGCTGCTGCTGCAGAGAGGAAGGTGTCTGTGACGGGGACTGCGTCAACGTCGGAGGACGAGGAGGGGTCTGGTGCCCATGGCTGTTTTGGTGGTGGTTTTGGTTGGAATTGGGAGAAGGGATGTCGAAAGCAAAGGCGAGATCAGGGGTGATGAGGGTCTGGGACAAGGGCATCAGCTCTTCTGGCGAAGGAAGCTCTTCTTCGCATCTCACGAACCAGTTGGGTTCTTCTTCTTTCATCTCCACTCCCACTTCTACCTCTTTTTTCTCTGTTAAAATCCTTCCTTTTTGCCTTCTTTCCTTCTAGTTGTTGTTGTTGTCTAAAAAAAATAAAAGGCGAGGAAGAAGAAGGAGAAATGGGCTTTTGCAGGAGAAAGGAAAAGGGAGAGGAGAAGAAGAAGAAAGAGGGCAACCAAGAGCAGGAGGAGAGAGGGGTTCGAGGTGGATCTCACTCATTTGTTTTCTTTGTCCTCCTTTCTTACTGTTTGTGAAAAAAGGAAAGGAAGAGGTTGTTATTGGTGTAGTTATAAGTAAGAAAGCTGAGGTATTAGAGATTTTGAGTAAATATGGAGGAAGATGATAGGGTGAGGGTGGACCGGTGGTGTTGGCCAATTGAATTCTTCTTCTGTTGCATTTTGATGAAACTACTGATCATGGCTTCTAGAGGAGGCCTGGGAGATGAGATATAAAGTGGTGGGTTTTTCTTCTTTTTCTTTCTTTTGAAAATGATACGAGAATGAGATATAAGATGAGAGAAAGAAGCTTCTGTCTGTGTGTGTGTGTGTGTGTGTGTGTTTTTTTTTTTCCAGTCTGGAGGTGGGCGAGCTAAGTAAGTTGGACAGGACTACTGGATTTAGTGGTTGTTTACTGATTTGGATAATGTTCTCACATGTATCTACCGATTTGGCGTTTGGGATTCGGATTGGATCATCGGATTGTAGGTAGTGGGATTTGTACTGTTCCTAATTACCCTTCTGTCCTTTTAATTATGGTCCTCGATGTTTGATGTTGCTCCCGCTGAGTAAGTTTGACTTTGATAAAATCGTCACTGCCATTGTGTAAAATCATTTTGATATATGGTTAGGAATTGGAATGATTGGATCATGTGAGCCCAGTCCTAAATTTTGCAATCTGAGGTGTAAAAATGCAATTAGAATCGATAGATAGATTTAATTAATGAGACACGTAGTATCCAAATGATAAAATTTAAGTAATTTCGAGAGTTCTTGAGTCAGAAATCAAACAACACAGATTTGAATAGATCAAGAAAGTCATTCCAGAAGTGTTTTCTGGCAACTGTTGTAAGGCATTATCTGAATATATTCTTCAATTTTATAAGCAAAGGTAAACAACAATTAAGACAGCAAAGCTGCGTAACATGAATTGCAACCACACCCAACTTAGGTGAGATTTGGACTCACTAGATCCCCTCTCCTGTATAATTATGCATCCTTTTAAAGAAATCCCTTTTCATTTCGTTAAACATATAATTTAGACTTCACTTCGTATACTAACAATTCTTTGCGGTCAACCCTAAAATTAAAAAAAACCCCCAGAATTTGCATCCAACACTAACACGAACCAGCATGATTGTTTGATAGCTTGTAAGCATTTCTAGATGGAAGACCACAAACTTACGCTTTTTTTAATCTTTCGCCTCGTAGATCACAAGGTTTAGTCGAGAAGAACAGGCTTTTGAACTCCTCTTATCACACATTTTCTGCGATTCTCCTGTGAATTCGAATGCAAAATCAAATCCCCATTCAACGGGAAAGAAACAAAAACAAACAAACAAACACGTCCACGTTCGAGGGCATCGCGGCCGCATTCGACGTCCAAAAGGGTCCATTGCATTAGCGTCGGAAAAATATCCACCTTGCCGTTGATCACGTCCAGGGTGACGCCACCATGGCAGATGACGTGATTCCGACAGAGTGCGAGGGGTAGTTCCGAAATGGGGGAGGGAATCAGCGGGACTAGGTGGTCCACTCACGGCCCCCCTGGAATCTAGGGGAAGACAGCGTGGATTGGTTGTTGCATTCGGAAGTGGGCGATCCAAGGACAGTGGGACGGGAGTTTAAGGTGACAGCAGAAATGACTATTTTACCCCCGCTGGCCCATTAGGATATTGTGATGTGCTGGCCGACCGACCGATTGACTGGTTTAGATGCTTGCGTATAATTGTTGTGAGGTGATGGTGAAGGTAAGGGAATTTTGACCCATTATGCATGATTTCGCCCACCACCACCCATACATTTTTTAACTTTGGTTTTGGGAAGGATGGGATGGGACTTGTCCAATCTAAAGTAATAATACCGTGGAAACAGAGGGTGACAGATAGGAGCCACTGTCAATAATGTTGGTCTCGGAGTTCAGAAGGCTCCGATCTGTACTATGTTCCAACTATACCCTGCACGACTGGCATGCAGATAGATGGGCACAACATCACTATCTAATCCAAACAAAAATCAGTTTTTTTGTTATTATAATCCCACTTCAGCCACTCTTACCTTTTGTTTTCAGGAGATGGGAAGATAATAATTCAATTACTTATATGTGATAGTGGTTATTCTCTCTCTTCTTCTTCTTCTACTCCTCCTTTTCTTGCAGATTTTTAGGTCTTTACTTGTTTCCTTACCTATTTGGTTTAATATTTTGCTTTACTCTTTTGGGGTTCTAAAATTTCTGTTAATTTATTTTTTTGATAGCGGTATTCATTGTTTTTTTTTTTTATCAATATAACTATCATTTATAAAAAAAATAAAAAAAAATCTCTTATCGTTTGTTTTTAACCCAGGTGCTTGCGCGATCAAACATCACAATGGCACTATTCGTGCACATTAATATGCACTTGACAGTTAAAAATCTCTTAACTTCTTTTTTGTCGGGATATGGTCATTGAAGATTATGTAACAATAGAGACAGAAAATTTTTCTCTTAAATCTCGAAAGTGGTTAGGATGAAGGGATGTAAGGAGATTTCTTGCATCCTTTATAAATAAAGATTCGTCTCCTATTTTGGATTTTTTTTTTTTTTTCAAATAGAGAGAAATCTTTTTAGAAATCTCATATCCTAGAATCCTTAACAATGATCATCAAAGACCTATACCATCAAAGTGGTATCAGAGCACGACATCTTATCTTTTCCGGTCAATTCTGTACAATCCTACACAATCTTGTCCTCCTTTTCTAATTATTTTCTTCTATAAATTTAGTGCGGATCTGGCCACTACTGGTGCCTACAGTCTCACCCCTCTCTTCCTCCTTGCATCAGAGTCATTGCCACTCGGGTCCACACCGCATCTCTACATTCTTGGCTCCTCTGGATCCCATCAATGTCGATGCTTGCACACCTCCAGCGTCATTCCGCTTCATCACCTCCTCCCTATCCCACTATGAGCATCTCACAGTAGTCAATCCTCCTCTACCGCACCATCGGCTCCTCTTTCATGCATGAGTCTCCGCCGATCTCGTCTCCTAGAGCTAAATCCGACCTCAACTCAGACCTCCCCTCACGTCATGTGGGGAGGAGATTGGGAGAAGAAAGAAAGGAGAAGAAAATTGACATAATGAGAAGAAAAAGGAACCATATGTGGTTTGTTTTTAACTATATTGTTTTTCGTTTTATTTTACTGGTTTGGCTTTGTTCATTTGATTTTCTCGATTAAAAAAAGGAGGAAGGCTACATGTTATTGTTTGCTGCACCCACACGCTAAATTAAATATTGTGTTTGTTATTGTTTTTCTCAATTGTTTGCATGTTACATTAAGCTAAATGCTGTGCTTCCACCCGCACACTATATCCATACATTAAGTATTAGAAATTAATCCATACTTGAACAGTACAGCATGAGCATATGTTGTAGGAATCCATGCGACATGTTATTTTCTTATTATTAGTTAATCACTGCATGATTTAAGTTAATATCTACTTTATCTGAGTTATACATAATTTTTGACACATTTATATGTTTTATATAGATTTAATTAGTTTAGTTAAATATTGTTTAAGATAAAATTCTAAAATTAGAAAATCATCTTTCTAGATCTACTCAAATGACTGCCAGCAAATTAATCACCATTAAATTGACAAAGATTAAGAAATTGAATGGGATAAATTATGAATGTGGCACCAAAAAATAAAATATATCTTAATTTATGATAATCTGGAATATGTCATTGAATCCAATCCTCCGAAACTTGACAATAATATCTCTAAGGAGAAAGTCAAGAAAAAGAAGAAATAGCAAATTGATGACAAAAGAACAAGAAGCCTCATATTAATTATGTTCATGGAAAATAGTTACATAAATTTTTTGAAACTTACGATTTTTCACAGAAATTATGAAATCTTTTGAAGGAGAAATATGATAAAACTACAAAAATAAATATTCAACTCCTCCTTCAGAAGTACAACTCTTGCAAAATGCAAGAGAAATGGAGTATTGTGGAATACATAAACAACATGATTGTTATGGTAAAAGATTTATCTTTTACTAAAACTCCTATTCTAGAAAAACTATAAGTGGCAACTATACTTAATAGTTTGCTAAACAATTTTAATATGGTGACCATAGTAATGAGATCTACCTCATCCCTTCAGCTCTCAAAACTACCAGTAAGAATGAAAACTGAACAAGAGATTATGACTAGCTGCCATAAGGAAGAGTTAAATTTGGGAGAAGCTAATATTGCACATTGAAAGTCCAAGAATGACAAAGACCAAAACAGAAAGACTGAACGAAATAGGACGTAATTTAAAAATCAATCACAGTCAAAGGCGCCCCGTGGATCTTATCATTTGTATAGTCAATTTGACTACTTTAGAACAAATTGTTTAAACAATGATGGAAACAAAGGCAAGGCAACAAGAGAGTTTTTATTAGTGTAGTAGAATGCAACAACATAGTTGCACTAAGCTCAAATGATTGTTAGATAGATTCTGGTATTTCCTGTCATATTGCAAAGACTAGGAAAGGACTAGAATCCTTCAAGGAATTCAAATCTGGTGAGCAACGCATCCATATGGGAAATAACACATATCTGGATGTGAAAGGCGTTGGCTTTTACCGCTTAAATTTGAGAGACAGCATTATGATCTTGAAAGATGTCTTCTATGCACTCGCATAAAACACAATCTTATCTGCACTCATAAAGAATGGCTTAGAAGTTTGCTTTTATAATAAACGTATGTCTATTAGAAACAAAAAAGAAAGTACTTACCATAGAAGTATTTGTCCCAGAACATAATTTGTTTCATATTTCTGTAATAGACAATGAAATAAATAATGAAAATAGCATTTCTAATTATTCTTTGTGCTTATTGTCTCATGGTGATTTATGACGTGTTAGATTAGTTCATTCTGGAAAATCAAAAATGGAGCAAATAATAAAATTGACCTTCTCCTAAATATTAATAAGGTGGAATTAACCCAATGTCAACATTACTTAGTTGGAAAAATAACTAAGAAACCATTTGGTGTTGGACATAGGGAAAATGAGTTATTAGTCTTGGTACATTTGGATGTATATGACCCATGTTATGCCCAAAGGGGCCTAAGCATAGTGGATTTAAATAGGTTTGGCACGTGTAGAAGGGAAGAATAGAGACCAAAATAGCAATCCACACAAACAACAAAGCTTTTACATAGTTCCCCAAAGGCGGGTACGTCCACGGGTGTCTCTCCTTGGTTGCTTACTAACTTCAAATGGTGGAGTACAAGAGAGGAGGAAGGAGGAACAAAGGGATGGCCGTCCCTAGGGCTTGCAGAGCCTCCACACGAAATCTCCTCTTGTTGTCTTACAAAAGAGTCAACCCTAATAAGAGCATTGGATGGCCTTATATAGTGGCTAATCATCCATGACAAAAATGCCCTTACACATATATAATATTCAAGACACATTCACAAA